>JACEEZ010023706.1:17500-30000 GCA_016584305.1 Chionoecetes opilio | reverse complement strand
GAAGAGGAGGAAAAGGAGATATTTGAGGCAAGAATCTGACGCAGTAGGAAGAGGAGGAGGAGGAGGAGGACAGGGATTGGAATGAAGAGAAAAAGGAGCTGAAGAGGAAATAGGGGAAGAGGAAGACAGTGAAGAGGAGGAGGAGGAGGAGGAGGAGGAGGAGGAGGAGGAGGAGGAGGAGGAGGAGGAGGAGGAGGAGGAGGAGGAGGAGGAGGAGGAGGAGGCGGCGGCAACGGCGGCGGCGGCGGCGGCGGCGCGGCGGCGGCGGCCGGCGCGGCGGCGGCGGCGCGGCGGCGGCGGCGGCGGCGGCGGCGCGGCGGTGTAGAGCGAACACCCCCTTCTATGTATACTTCACTAATGTATATTCAAGTCTGTGCGGTTTCGATGTGTCCTTTGATGTGCGTGAGTGTTGCTTCGGCGGGAGAGGAGGAGGAGGAGGAGGAGGAGGAGGAGGAGGAGGAGGAGTGAAGAGCAGGAAGTGAAGGAGGAGGAGGAGGAGGTGTGAAGAGCAGGAAGTGAAGGAGGAGGAGGAGGAGGTGTGAAGAGCAGGAAGTGAAGGAGGCAAGGAGAACGTCAAGTGTTTATGTGTGTGTGGCTGTGTATATATATATATGTGTGTGTGTGTGTGTGTGTGTGTGTGTGTGTGTGTGTGTGTGTGTATGGGTGAAGGACGCTGGTTTGGTGGTAGCATACGTAGTGTATTACATAAATAAGATAAATAAGTTATCGCGACGCAGGACTATTGTATATATAGTATGTATGTATGTATGAATAGCAGTAACAGTGTAGCGGTACGAGGAGCTATAGTCTATTATATGTAGTTGTTGTAACCTATGTGTATGTAT
The DNA here is from genome assembly GCA_016584305.1 of Chionoecetes opilio. Classification (NCBI taxonomy): domain Eukaryota; kingdom Metazoa; phylum Arthropoda; class Malacostraca; order Decapoda; family Majidae; genus Chionoecetes; species Chionoecetes opilio. The sequence continues at coordinate 29,155 of JACEEZ010023706.1, read as the reverse complement.
TACAATTAACACTATGCGGCTTACTAATGTATTGTTCTGTTTCTCCTCAGGTGAGTGTTGTGTTGCGGCCTAAGTGACTGCCAAGCAAGGTAATTAAGGGGTTCATGACCTCGGCCTCACCCTCGCTTGCCTTGTGATGGAGACGGGCAGGGTTGTGGCTCACTCGTGTGTTCTGTAACTATGGACGCACGAGACAGCTTCTTTGTGAATAGGTTTCCATTTTCACTTGTTTGTGTTGTCGATTGGGGTAGTAAAGGTCTGATTACGTAAGGTTTTTTAGGGAGTTCAGTGAGGCCGGTTGTGTGGGTTGTGTGAGTCGCCCGCGCCATTAAATACACATTCAACAGTTAATCAAATGCACTGTGATGGGAATGGCACGTCCTTCTCCTCCACCGCATGAAAACGTGTATAATCTTTGCAATCCGCGAGTATTGGAGTACTCGGGCCGCGGTCTGCTGACGCAGTGCGAGGTACACGCGGCAGAGGGGGACGTGGAGGGCAGGATCGCGGGGATGAGGCAGCCGAGGGTTGGGTTTTGCTGCCTGACCTGGGATAAAAAGGGATTGATGTATTTTATCGAAGAGTAAAAGTTTATGTTGGTAAAGTTTGTGTGGGCAGACAGCTGATGTATTTGTCAAGCCTTACCGAAGCAAAACCACAACGTGTTTGTGGAAACTCTCCAGACGGGGATTAGGGTGATTGCCACGGGCTTTGGGGTCCAGTTGGCAGTGACAGGCGATGCCCGCAGCGGCGGACGTCCGACTCGCCCTCACCCACCTCCGCTGGGGCTCCAGGCCTCGTCTATATAGGGAAAAACTCTCGCTCCCGCCGGAACCCTCGGGGGGCCGCCGGGACTGCCGCACACCACGACCGCCAGTGGGAGAATGGCGGTGCAGTGAATAATCATAAATATGATCTCATGCTTATTGATATTCGTGTGCCCGGAATGTCCTTCACTCTGTGTGAGAAATAGATAGCCAGCCACGAGGGGGGTGAGTCAGGGCCAGAGTGTGGGCGTGGCGGGACACAGCCTCAGGCCGCCTGTCTAGTTGTCATGCTATTAGATGCATGTAGCAAGTATCTCCTGCAGCAGTGAGAGGCTTGTCAGCGCTGCGGAGGGTGTACCGGGCAGGCTTATCACCAGGCCAGCTGTGTGGCAGGTGGCGGGGCGTGGCGGCCTGGGGTCAGCTGGTGCGGCGGGCGGCTAGAGTGTTTGGAGGGTGGCGGCTGTCTCCCGCCGCTGTAGTGTTGATGAAGGGGGCGCCGCCCCCGCCTCTTTTCGGTTGTTTTGTTCACTAATAAAGCCTCGTTGATGCCACTGATGCGGGACGCGCCACTCATCACCAGTCCGGCGGTCTGGCCTGTGTTATTCACCCAGGGTCTTATCCACGTGAGCTGGCTCGCGATCGCCAGTTTTACCCTCCCGGTGCTAGCTTGGAGCTCATTATTACCGATCTTTGGGTAATGCTGGGACCTCACACGCAACACCCCCCCCCCTCATCCCCTTGCTCAAGGGGGACAGAAACCGCCCGAATTTGCCAATTAAAAAAAACCGGGAGCAGTGAGGATTCGAACCGGCTACCACATGATGGAAGGCCAGCACGCTATCAACCTGACCATCCTTGCGGTTGTGAGTGTGTGTGTATGTGTGTGTGTGTGTGTGGTGTGTGTGTGTGTGTGTGTGTGTGTGTAGGACCACCGGCACATTGAGTAGGTAGGTAGGGAAGGAAAGGCAGGAAGGTCTGCCCCGTGGGACGCGGTACAGCCTCCTCCTCTTTGCCTTGCCTTAGGGTTCCCCGCCAGGGCGAGGCAGACCTTACGTAAGGCGGCGGCGAGGTCACAGGCCGCGCCCCCCGCCCCTCCCTCCCTCTGTGGCCTCTTCCTTGATGCCAGTGAGCCGTTACTGAATTATGGGACCTCTGGGAGGTATTTACAGAAAAAATAATTGGATCTTGTTCCCTGTTGATGGGGAGTAATGATAACATTAGCCGATTACCCGCGGAGGAGGCAGACTGACCTGGCCTTATAAGCGCCGCGACCCCTCAAATGAGGGAGTGTCCTGGAGGTCTTGAGGGGGAGACAAGGGAACGGTGGTGGGGAAGAGAGAGAGAGAGAGTGTGTGCAGCAGAGAGTTGTGGGGAAAGAGGGACGAAGTGCGGGGTGTGACATGTTTTGGTCGGGGTTAATGGGCAGCCGACTGTTTTGCCTGAGTCCCCTCGTGGCCAGACACACATGTATTCATAAGCCCGTCTCCGCACCATCCTGTTTTGGACTAGATAATCATGCCGGAGGGGAGAGAGAGAGAGAGAGAGAGAGAGAGAGAGAGAGAGAGAGAGAGAGAGAGAGAGAGAGAGAGAGAGAGAGAAAGAGGAGAGAGAGAGAGAGAGAGAGAGGAGAGAGAGAGAGAGAGGAGAGAGAGAGAGAGAGAGAGAGAGAGAGAGAGGAGAGAGAGAGAGAGAGAGAGAGAGAATCACCAAGTTTCGTCACCTCCCAGCGCTAACACAGTACCAGCAAAAACACTTTACTAACTTGGCCTCTACAAAAAGACCCGCCCAGCCCCGTAGCCATAACATTATGAATACTTAGCAACGCCTGATTTTACTCTTCTACAGTGTGTAATATATTCATGTGTTTTGCACCGCGTTAGGGTTCCGGTTCTCTCTTAAGTGACTCGATATGTGATATGTGAAATATAGATGCAATACACAGTGAGGAGGAGGACAGAGAGAGAGAGAGAGAGAGAGAGAGAGAGAGAGAGAGAGAGAGAGAGAGAGAGAGAGAGAGAGAGAGAGAGAGAGAGAGTGTGTGTTTGTGTCGCGGGTGTTGGCTGGAAACTGGAAATATAACTGGAAAACAGCCAAACGAGAAAAGGCTGAGAAAACTTCAATAGCGAAAGTGACACCAGGCAGGCAGGGAGAACCACCATATAGGAGGAGGACTTTTTAGCAAGACCTGAGTCACACACTAGCTTCACTTACGCTATACACCATACTCAATACTCCCCACACACTTACTTAACGGCCAACGCATTCTGGTGTGTTTGGTGATGTTAGTTAATCATGCCACAAAGAGTTCATTTAGAAATTTGTATACAATTAATTACGTTGGTGTTTGGGTTGTGTTAGAGGCGATAAACGACTTTTTTGTTTGTGCCTCGGAATGTAAGCATGGTAAGTTAAAACAACACAACACACACGACACACAACACACACACACACACAACACACACACACACACACACACACACACACACACACACACACACACACACACACACACACACACAACACCCCACACACACACTTCTAGCCCTCTCGAACCACTTAAGTTAAACACACACACACACACAACACACACACATACACACACAAAACCACCCCACACACACACACACACAACACACACACACACCATACACACACACATACACACACACACACACACACACCACAACACACACACACACACACACACACACACACACACACACACACACACACACACACACACACACACACACACACACACACACACACACACACACACACACACACACACACACACATACACACACACACACACACACACACACACACACACACACACACACACTAGCCCTCTCGAACCACTTGTAAATTTTATTCATCATTGTGAGACAAGTTCAGTATCAGAAAATTGGAATGTGTGTGTACAATGAGGGTACAATTGCAGGCGGAACTTATCTGGAATTGCTTGGGGCCAGAGGGAACCCCATTCTGGTGTGTAGGTTTGATGTGTATGTGTTTATCTGCTCTGTGCTTGTGTGTGTGTGTGTGTGTGTGTGTGTGTGTGTGTGTGTGGTGTGTGTGTGTGTGTGTGTGTGTGTGTGTGTGCGTGTTTGTGTTAATTTTTAATTTACATAGTTATTTGCCTCGCCTCCAAAACGACCATCGATTTCAGCTTTAATCTCCACCCCTTAATTTACTCGTTAATATTTATTTTCTCTTAAACGCGTCAGTCATTAGTAGCGGAGATGATTGTGTTGCCAGCTGCGTGTCTGTAATTACCACGTGTGTGTTTCAGCTTCACTTGTCTCCTTTGTTTTGCATGTTAAGTGTGCATAGCGGCCCCATCTGCCTCCTCCTCCTCCTCCTGTACCACCACCTCTGCCTCTCTATGTCTATCTTCAGTCCATTCCGCTTCCATTCGAATTGTGTTGGTGCGTTGCTGTCTGCCTGTGTGTGTGTGTGTGTGTGTGTGTGTGTCTGTGTGTGTGTGTGTGTGTGTGTGTGTGTGTGTCTGTGTGTCTGTGTGTGTGTGTGTGTCTGTGTGTGTGTGTGTGTCTGTGAGGGGGTGCAGTTGGGATATAGCGGTGCGTTGCTGTCTGCCTGTGTGTCTGTGTGTCTGTGTGTCTGTGAGGGGTGGGGAGGGTATAGCAGCACGAGGGTTGGCTCTGTACCCTCCCCGACGCCACATTCCGTATGCATGAGGCTCTTGGCTTCCCCGTCGCTTATTCTCCGATGACAGAGACGTCGCCCGCGCGGAACACAAGCACACATACAAAGCATTAATTGTTATTAGACTCACGTATAAGGCGAGTGATCGAAGCAGTGTCAAGAATACGAGAAAATAACATCTATATAACAAGAAGAACTAATATACAAACAGATTATTCCATTATAAAACCAAAAAAAAATGCATAAAATGGAGTACGATAGAAAATTGGAGTATTGGAAACAGTGTGAAAATTAAAATGCAAGTTTAATATAGAGAGGCTGCTTTAATAAACATTGGGTGTAGGGGAAGAGATGCGAGGGAAAGAAATAGTTTTGTGGAGCAATTAAGAGGGTGTGGTTGGTGGAAGGAAAGTTCTCTTAGGGGACAGACCGTAGTCGAGGGGAGCGGGATGGGAATGGAGTCGTCGGGGAAAAAAAACTGTGAAAGAAAAACGAATGAGTAGTAGGTGAGGCGAGGTGAAGGTGGTAACATAATGACAAAATGGCAAGGCTAAGACGAGGCAATGGAAGAATATATCATCATAAACACCACGTGCATGAATTGAAAACCCAGCAAAAACAGAAATCCCCTTTTTGTATAGCACTGAACCCGTGAAAGTTCCCTCATACGACGATTACCAGGTTTTTTGTGCCTTTATAGTGCATTTAGGCGGGGAAACTGGCAGAACTTCCATGCCCAGAGCAGCGGGGACGACGGGAGCCTATGGGAGACCTGTAGGAAGGCTGTTATGGGAGTCCTGTGAGCGCGGGGAGACTTAAAGAGGAGGTAGTCGTCATGAAATACAGCTACTGGAGAGGGAGACTTGGGGCGTTCTGCAAGGCTATCTGGGAACCCCTTCTGTTTCCTTCCCGAAAGACTATTTATTGGTTTTATATTAAGGACATGAGATGAAGGATTGGGTTACATAAGATGATGAATGTCTGTCCATCTTTTAGGTAATATTGGGCGGGACGGAGGCAAAGGGTGATCCATTGGGCGGTTTTTTTTTGGATAGAGAGGAGGTAGTGGCTAGGCGGACAATCCTTGAAGGCAGGACAAGACTTTCCCATCAGCCTCTCATGAATACCTCCTCCTCCTCTCCTCCTCCTCCTCCTCCTCCTCCTCCTCCTCCTCCTCTTCCTCCTCTTCCACTTCCCTTCCTCTTCCTCTTCCTCCTCCTCCTCCTCCTCCTCTCTTCCTCTTCCTCCTCCTCCTCCTCTTTCTGGTCTTCCAATCCCACCTCTTCCTCCATCGGTTCAGCTCTCCTTCCCTTAATGACATAGTGGAGTGGGATGAGAGAGAGAAGAGAACGAAGAGGATATGTAGGAATAGGGTGATGAAAGGGTGAATGGGGAAACAGGGACAAGGAATGATGGATAAAGAAGGGAGAAGAGAATTGGAAAAATAGAAAATGGAACTAGAAAAAGGGAAAGGATGGTAAGGAAAAAGAGAAGAGGGAAAAAAAGAGAATTCGAAAAAGGGAAAACTTAAATAATACAAGGGAGAAGATAATATGAAATAAGGAAAAGGGAATTAATAAAAGGCGTAAAACATTGAAAAAGGGAAAAGAAAATGGAAAAATATGTAGCAAATAAAAAAAAAGGGAGAAGAGAATACAAAAACCTGAAGAAAATTAGTATAAGAAAAGAGATTATTTGAAAGAAGAAATATTTGAGTGATGAGGGTAGCTAAAAAAAAGGGGAAATAAAAAGAAAGTTATGAAAAGTCATTGGAAAACCGCAACGAAATAGACAAAGAGACAATGATGGATGACTCTAGTGATTGAGATAATGATGATGATGGCGTGAATGAAGAAGAATATAAGAACAAAAGAAGAAAAATAGTGAGAGATTCCGATAAAAAAAAGTATAGGAGAAAGGAGACTACAGGATGAAGAATGATAAATAAAAGATAATGGAAGAGAAGAAGAGAAAGAAACTTGAATGAACGGAATAAAAGAACAAGAGAAAGAGACACAGATAATAATACAAAAAATGTTGAAGGGAAAAAGAGAATATGACAAAAAATATGAAGGCTGATAGATAGAAAGAGAAAGGAAGGAAAGAAGTAGAAGAAGAAATTAGGGAAGGAAGAAGGAAGGAAGGAAGGGAGTTTGGTAGGTTGGTAGATGTGTAGGGAGGAAGAAAGAGCGGCAAGGAAGGAATAGGGGGGAGGAATGAAGAAGGAAGATGAAGATGAAGGAAGAAAGAAGAGCAATTGGGATGAAAGAGTAGGAGGTAAAATAGTAAAAGAATGTAAGAAGAGGAACAGAAAATACAAGAGAAAAAAAGAAAATGAGAGAAGAATAAGAGAAAGAGGAGATGATGTAGCATACTGAATAGTCTGAAAAAGAGAAGAAGAAGAAGAAGAAGAAAGAAGAAGAAGAAGAAGAAGAAGAAGAAGAAGAAGAAGAAGAAGAATCACCAGGCAATCAGGTCGAAAGAGAAGATAACACCCCAAAAAATGCCTAATAAACGCTCAGATATTAACCCCTTCACGCCCAGATCTTTCCTTTGCTATAAAAAAATTGTCTGTTCTTAGCCATAATATTACGAAAAGTCACTTAATATACCAAATTTGTTAGTCGACATGGATACTAAAAGGTCATATCTATAAAATTTTGCTTATATTCCTTAAAATTGTCTATAGGTACCCAAATTACAATGGAAATTACGTTCTGGGCCTCAAGGGGTTAAATGATAAAGAATAAAATGATGATCCTTTGTAAAGAAATTAGATGAACGAACTACGTATAAAGAGAGAGAGAGAGACAGAGAGAGAGAGAGAGAGAGAGAGAGAGAGAGAGAGAGAGAGAGAGAGAGAGAGAGAGAGAGAAGAGAGAGAGAAGACGAGAGAGAGAGAGAGAGAGAGGAGAGAGAGAGAGATAAAGGAGTGACAAGAGCTGATAAACGAAAGTAGACAGTAAAAGAAGAGAGAACAATTATCAACAAAAGGGGAGAGAGAGAGAGAGAGAGAGAGAGAGAGAGAGAGAGAGAGGAGAGAGAGAGAGAGAGGGGAGAGAGGAGAGGAGAGAGAGAGAGGAGAGAGAGGACGACGATATTAGAGGAATGTTTGGAGGGAAGGAGAGGAAGAAGAGATAATGAGAAGGTATAAAGGTAACGAAGAGAGGAATTACAGGAGAGGGTGATGATGATGGTGAGAGAGAGAGAGAGAGAGAGAGAGAGAGAGAGAGAGAGAGAGAGAGAGAGAGAGAGAGAGAGAGAGAGAGAGAGAGAGAGAGAGAGAGAGAGAGAGAGAGAAAAAAAAAAAGTCATTGCGAATGTTCAACCATTAAAATAAATATATGAAAAGATAAAAATATATGAACCCAATGATAATAGTGAAAAAATAATCAAAATAGAAGCAATACGAGAGAGAGAGAGAGAGAGAGAGAGAGAGAGAGAGAGAGAGAGAGAGAGAGAGAGAGAGAGAGAGAGAGAGAGAGAGAGAGAGAGAGAGAGAGAGAGAGACAGACGAAAGAGTTATCGAGAAATGAAAAAAGAAACAAAGAAAATAACTTGGAAAGAAAAAATTTGAAAAAGTTGAAATTGAAAAGTGATGGAAAACCAGAAACACTTAATATACAAAAGAAAGTATCGATAAACAATGATAAAAGAATGAGTAAAATAAAGTAGGAAACTATAAATAAGAGAGAGGAGGAGGAGGAGGAGGAGGATTACATAGGATTACATAGGAATAACAGACACCAGACCTAATGGTCCATGACGAGGGTATCTGCTGAACTACGTTACTACTAACTATCAACTACATGTAAAAAAACAGTTGGAAAATGATACCATGTCCCGAAAGAGGATAGGAACATGGAAGTTACGCAGTGAAGAATGATAGGATATGAAATTACTAACTACAACTACCACTACCACTACAACTAATCGATCCGGGGGACTAAATATGAATTCGCAGGGCACTATCAATACCCATTTACTTTACAGTGCGCGTCAAGTCTGTTTTTAAATGTAGTTATTGTGCTGGCTTCGACAACATTTGCTGGTAACTTGTTCCATCGTTCAACGACTCTAACATTAAAATAATTTTTACGGACATCTGTGATGCAACGTTGACCGTTTAGCTTTAAATCATTATTTCTTGTTATCACTTGAGGAGAAAGCTCGAATAGGTTCTCTTGATTAATGACATCAAATCCTTTTAGGATCTTAAAGGTTTCTATCAAATCCCCACGGATTCTACGATCCTTTAAGGAAAACATATTAAGTTTCCGCAGTCTCTCTTCATAAGATGAATTTCGCAGAGATGGAATTTGTTTGGTTGCTCTTCTTTGCACTGATTCCAATTTGGCTTGATCTTTTACGAAACAGGGCGACCAGAATTGAACGGCATATTCTAAGTGCGGCCTAATCAAGGACGTGTATAATTGTGTCATTACTTTCGATGTTTTATGTTCAAAGTTGCGTTTAATGAAGCCCAACATCATATTCGCCTTATTACTGGCAGCTAGACAATGCAGACTGGTTTTAAGATCGTTAATCTTAAATGATGACACCTAAATCTTTTTCCTGCTGTACTTCAGTTAGCGATATATTTTGCATTTGATAGTTACATTTGAGGTTATCGTTGCCTATATGCATTACTTTACATTTATCGGAATTGAATTTTAATAGCCATTTATCACTCCAATCTGATAGTTTGTCGAGATCACTTTCTATGAGTTCGCAGTTTTCTCTAGTATATGCTTTACCGCCTAATTTGGTGTCATCTGCAAATTTCGATATTTTAGATACAAGTCCGTAGTCCAGATCATTGATATATATCAGAAAAAGAGTAGGACCCAAGACCGAGCCCTGAGGCACCCCACTAGTAACATTTAACCAATCAGATGCCTCGCCATTTATTACTACAAGCTGTTTGCGATTTGAAAGCCAATCGCCAATCCATGAACATAATTGCTCTCCTAAGCCATGTGCCCTTAGCTTGGTCAAAAGTCGCTTATAGCCTAACTGTATCGAAGGCTTTCTGAAAAGCAAGGTATATTACATCCGAGGGAATTTTAGCGTCCCAGTTTGAATAAATGACATTAAAAAAATCGAGTAGGCTTGTTAAGCAGGATCTCTTATTTCGAAATCCATGCTGGGAGTTAGTATGAGTTATTTCATCGGGGAAAAGGGACACAATTTTATCCCGCAATATTTTCTCAAATAATTTAACAATCACGGACGTTAGACTAATTGGGCGATAATTACTTGCGGGGCTCTTACTGCCTTTCTTGAATATCGGTGTAACATTTGCTAATTTCCACATACTAGGAACATTTTTGTCCAATAGCGTTTTATTGAGAATAATTTTTAATGGGAGCGAAAGTTGACTGTGACATTCGCGAAGTAGTCGCGGCGAGATTTCGTTCACCCCAGGGAAATTTTACTGGGAAAGTTTCTGCAAATACTTTGATATTTCGTCTACTGTTATCTCTCCTATTACCAGTCTATCTCTTCGAGTTCCCGCATACATGTTTACTGGTTCTGGTAATGGAGGCTTGTCTTCTTTAATAAATACCGGGATTAAAGATTCATTGAGTACGAACGCCATATTCTTATTATCATTTCCCAAGATGTTATTTTATCTTTCAGTGGCCCAATAATTGTTTTTACGTTTTTTCTACTTCGAACGTATTGAAGAACCTTTCAGGTTTGATTTGGATTCCTTTGCAATTTTTTTTTTCATACTCGCGCTTTTTAGACTTAATTAGTCCTTTGCAACGACGTTTTACATCATTGTATTCTCTAGAATCGCAGTCTGCATTTGATCGCTTGTTTAAAATTTTTACGCTCGGCGCTTTCTGCCAATGATTTGTTGGATCTCATTATTCACCCAACTGGGGCTGTCTATGTTATTCAAAACGTTTTTTTACCATGGGCACATGTTTTTCCCCCACCGGGTTTGGGGTTATTTTTGAAAAACATTACACATGTTTTCGGGGTTATTACATTTAGTAGGTCAATCCATTCAACTTCGTTTGTACCCTGCTGATCTTCGTGAAATCTGCCCTTTATTATTTAATTTGGGACTAGTAACGATTTTCTGTGATGTCTACATTGCAATTTTGCCGCATCTGATTAGCCTGTGATCACTGTTTGCCAAATGTTCACCTATATCGCAGTAATCAATCAGATCAATGTCGGTAGTGAAAACTAAATCTAGGATACTATTATCCCTTGTAGGCTCCCGGACCACCTGATTTAAATATACTTCGTTTACCATATCAAGCAATCGCATATCTTCTATCAGCAGAATTATTATTCCAGTTTGTACGAGGTAGGTTAAAATCTCCAAAAAATAATTGTATGTTATTATTGTTCACAACGACTTTTTCTCGTATACAGGAAAGGGAATATAATTCCGCATTAGATTTGGGAGGACGATATATTGTCCCCATAGTTAGCAATTTACCGTTTAGCTTAATCGTTGCGCAGACTGAGTCATAATGATCTTTGTTTACTTTATCGATTTCGATTACTTGCAAATTTTCTTTAATATAAAGAATGACACCTCCACCTGCTTTGTGCGTGCGACAATTTAGGAATGTCTTATAGCCTGGAATGGCTATTTCAGCTAATAAATGTTTATCTTTTGTGTTGACCCAACTCTCAGTGATACTGACGATATCTGGCGTTTCGGCAACAACGTATGCTAATAATTCGTTTCGCTTTAAAATAATGCTTCTGGCATTTGTGTAGAGTAATTTAAGTTCCCTGATAATTTTGGTAACCTTGCGTGAGTGTTTACCGGCAGGGCGTCTACGGTCCACTGTTACAGGGCGCTTGATTAAGTTACTTTGATAAGTATTTGCGGAAACGGGACGTGACCCAGCGTTGCTGTGGGGTAAGAAAGGGGTTAAGGTGATGCTGCTACCGCCGTCCGCTCGTCGTTTTTTTATCTGTAAGAAGAAACTTTGTCATTTAGCAGACGTCCTAATCGTGCATGGCCGAAGAGGAGGAGGAGGAAGAGGAGGAGGAACTGAGATAATTGTTAAAGTGGAGCAAATGAAGAAAGAAAAAAAGGAAGAAGAGGAGGAGGAGGAGGATGGTAATGGAGTAAGAGGAAGAAGAGGAATAGAATAAAGAGGAGGAAGAGGAGAAGAGTATAAGGACCCCTGTACATACAATTCCTTAAGTAATTAGCATAGTAATTAGTGACTGGCGGGGA
>JACEEZ010023706.1:0-15000 GCA_016584305.1 Chionoecetes opilio | reverse complement strand
TCTTTTTACTCTCTTATATCTTTTTTCCGCTTTCCATTTCTCCCTGTTTTTCCCTGTTTTCCCTATTTTTCCCTATTTTACCTGTATTTCCCGCTTTCCCTTTTTTCATGTTGTCCCTGTTTCCCTTATTTTCCCCTATTTCCCCTTGTTTTTCCCTTTTTTCCCTATTTTTCCCTATTTTACCTGTATTTCCCGCTTATCCTTTTTTCCTGTTGTCCCTGTTTCCCCTATTTCCCCTATTTTCCCCTGTTTTTCCCTGTTCATTCCTTTTTTCCATACAAATGTTCTCCAATGTTCAAAATTCATTCATCAAAAACAAGTGACCATTTCTCTCTCTCCTCTCTCCTCCCTTTCCTCCCTACAGCTTGTTCTTCCTGTTCTCCTCTCAATCTTTTATCCCTTCTTTTATATTCCTCTGTTCCTCCCTTCACTTCCTCACCGTCAATTTCCTTCCACCTCTATCTCTTCCTCTCTCTCTTCCTTCTCACAGTTTTCCTCTATTCCTTTTACCTTTCCTTTATTTTTCTCTCTTTCTCTCCAGTGCCCCTCCCTATCTGGCGGCGGGAGGAGGGAGAGAATAAATGCCACGACGCGTCAGGGTGAGGGAGAGAGGGAGTGAAGGAGAGGATTTGATCGTTTATAGAACACTTCAGCCGCCCATTCCCTTGTTAGGTGAAGGGGGGAAGGGGTTCCGAGTCTCTTAAGGGCCTTCATCCTTCCTCCTATTCCTTCTCTCTTCCTTCGCCTCCTCTTTCTTTCCTCCACTTCACAATTTTTTTCTCTCGTATTCATTTTCTTTGGTTTGTGATATTTTTACGTCCTAGTCTGATAGTGGTATTTTCGTTAGCCAAATTGGTTGATTATTTTGGTTAGTAATGGTGGTGGTGGTTGTTGTGGTGGTACTAGAGGTAGTGGTGGTGTGGTGGTGGTGGTGGTAATAATAGGTAGAAGAAGAGGAAGAGGAGAGGAGAAGGAGTATTTCAAAATATATACCAAAGAGTATACATTTTTGGATCTAAATATTGGGTTTTTTTCTTTATCATTATCATCAGGTCTGTATTAGAGCGTCGCATTCACCTTTTTAACCCAATCATCATTCTATTCATCCTTCACGCACACCACCTTCAGGACATTCGCTTATGACGCAGAAATCTCGCTCTTTTCCTCCAGAAATCTTTGCCTCCCTTCCACCCATCCTATCTCCTTCCTTTTCCCCTCTTCTAGGTTATTCCCCTCCTCGTGAGTTTGTGCATTCCCCTCACCACCTCTCCCCATCCCCCTTTTTCCCCTCTGACTGTTCTATCTGTTCTTCACCCCCTTCTCTTCTTCCTCTCTGAATGGCCATATCTCCCCTTTTCCTTTCCCCTCTTCGCTTACCTCCCTTCCTCTCCCACTATTGCATCCTTTCCTCTCTTTCTCTCCCCATTGCTCCTCTTCCCCTCGCCCTTCCTTCCTCTTTCTCGTCCCTTCCCCTCCTATTCCCACATCCTTTCCCCTTTCTCCTCCTTTGTCCGTGCACCTCTCACACCCTTCCTGCCTTACAGATCACACCCCTTCCTTCCTTTCACCCCTTTTTCTTACCCTTTTTGGAAGGCTTTGCAATTGTGCGTGTTTATACCGAAGACTTAATTGCATAGCATGAAAAATATCTATAGTGTGTCGCGGCGAGGCTCTTCACGTCTCTTTTGATATCAATCCGCCGCCGATATTCTGTTATTCTATTATAAAAAGAATCACCTTCCTGGCTCAAGAAGACTCAAGGCTTGGACATACTCGCCCCCTCCCTTCCTACCCTCCCTCCCTCCTGCAAGCTAAAGAATTTCCTGACACTTTATTGATCTCTTTAGTTTTCCTTGAACTAATCGCCCGTCGCTTGAAAAATTGTACAGGACGGGGCCGTGAACTATCGCTGAAGGGCATGACCGGGCGTTGACGGTGTGTTGAAGGTGGTGGCGGAAAAACGCGGGAGAACGCTGGTGGTTGCGATTACACGGGGCATCTGGGAGAGGAAAGAACGGGAAAGTAAACACTGCCTCGTCGTTTTCAGAATTTTCACGAAGCCGAAGGAGAAAACAGAGTATTGTAGGGGTGGGTTAGGCTGGGGTACACCTGGGTCTTGTTGGGGTGTTGATGGAGGGTGTTGGGGTGGCACGGGTTAGGGTTGGGGTGGGAGGGGAGGGGGATAAACCATGAATTTTGATGAAGGAGAAGAGATAGGTAATAGGCTGTGGTGGTGTTTTCCGGAATTGTATATTTATAATGTGAAGAAGAAAACAAATTCTTCCTTAAGAGTAAATATGAGAAGAATTTCAACTATTGCAATTGCCGGCGCGCGGTTTAATAAAGGAATAAAGTTGAGAGATAATGAAATAGTAGTGGAGGATGAGGAGATCTCTTCGCTCCATGACTTTTAATGAGTTTTGCACTTCTTTGGCCGACGAATTTATTTAAATTTTAATGGCTCAAATTATATACAAATTCGCTTTGGTGAGAGGAATGAATTTCGTCATTTTGGAAGAGGGACTTTGGACTTTGGAAATCAGAATTCTCGCTGGAGGGAAACAGTGGACCGCGTCCCTCTATTGGCTGCAAGCTGGAGCATTTTCCTTAGGCGAACAGCAACACTTTCTCCTCAATACTTTCTGCCCGGCTCCTCCCCTCGCGGGCTTCCCTCCTCCACTATTGACACAAAATTCAGGTGTTCACTGCAGCCGCGACGTTCGTTTCAATATCGCGTTTTAGAAACAAATTTAGTGGAGGAAGGGAGAGGAGGCGCCGCCAGCCGTGCCCGAGCTGTAAGAATGGGCGACTGTAGCGAGGGAGAGAAGGGGAAGAGAGAGCCAGCAGTAAAAGGTAGACATGGGCTTGAGCTGAGAGAGAGAGAGAGAGAGAGAGAGAGAGAGAGAGAGAGAGAGAGAGAAGAGAGAGAGAGAGAGAGAGAGAGAGAGAGAGAGAGAGAGAGAGAGAGAGAGAGAGAGAGAGAGAGAGAACACCAAAGCCATCTGAGATAAGATAAAAACCCGTGTTATTGATGCCTGGCTCCAGTGTTGAGTCATTCGCACCCTGGAGACACACACGCAATGAAAAACAAAAAGTACACGAAAAAAGTTTTAATTGCTTGCTTTGTTGAAAAATTGCGAACGTGGGGAAGTTGAAAGTTGAAGAAGAGATGAGAGAGTACAAACACGTAAAATATGAATAAATAGAAACACTTATAAACACACTGAAGACCCTGAGCTAAGCGGTGATGACTTGAAGTGTTGTGGTGTCTATAGGAGGTTACGAGGCAGACAGACGCACTAACAGGGATAGAACAGAACAAAGTAACTAAGATATAGCACTGAGCATATAGTAAGCATATAGTAACTAAGTATATAGTGGTATAAATATACTAAGGAACAGGAGAGGAAGGAAGGAGAGGTGAGTCAGGGCAGGGCACACCACATCTACGTATACACGGCCGCTGCCAGGACCCATGCTCTTTAATTTGCCTCAGGGGAAGGATTGCGCGGGAATCCTATTTAGAGGGTCGGGTTGATCTTTGGATGTTTGGTGTGTCCTCCCGCCCTTAGCCTTGCATTCTCCACTACCCTGGCTCCTGCGACGCCCCAGAAAACACGCCGTATAATGAAGGTACCCGATATGACGCCTCCAATGTATCTGTGGCCTAAAAAAAGAACGCCTTATGCTCCTGTCGCTTCCCTTCCCAAGATGCACTGCGACACATAACAGCTTTTATGGTCCTCTGATGCTAAGAGTAAAGCCGAGGAGGAGGAGGAGGAGGAGGAGGAGCAGGAGGAGGAGGAGGATAGTAGGGGGGGTCTGGAAGGGAACGGGTTTGGAAGAGGGAATGAGCTGGGAAAGGGAAAGGGATTAGGGAGGCACAAGAGAGAGAGAGAGAGAGAGAGAGAGAGAGAGAGAGAGAGAGAGAGAGAGAGAGAGAGAGAGAGAGAGAGAGAGAGAGAGAGCGCGCGGAGCAAGGGGGAGAAAGTCAATAACGCTAAAGTATAAACAACGTAATTGGAAAAGAGTGGCAACATGGGGAGGACGAAGAAGAAGAAGAATTAGACAGTGGTTTGCGGGGCGAAAAGTACCAAAAATAAGCTCTTCGTCATAACACCGCACGATGAAAGTTGAGGAACCGACAGTAGGGTTCATCATCGCCTTGTTCCCTCTCCCTCTATACGAATGGAAGAGGAGGAGGAGGAGGAAGAGGAGAACAGAAGAGGAAGAACAAATCAGCGGCGTCACCCGGGGCGGCGGGAGGGAAAGGTGTGAAAAATGGGGTAAGTGAGACAAAGGTAAATAGTCGGAGGGAAAAGAGCGCGGAAAAATGGAGAAGAGCGCGAGGCTGCTCTGGCAATATCCGGCAGCGGAGAGAATGGAGACAGGAGGGGAAAAAACAGGAGGGAGGAAACAGATGGTGGGGGAATAGCAGATGAGGGGAGAGGGAGGGAGGGAGGGAGGGAGGGAAGAAGGGGAGGGAAGGGTAAGCATGGAGGGAGTCTTAACGTCAAAGTAGAGAGCGTGTTGTACTTTTCTGGATCATTTCTGGCCCCGTCAAGGCAAAGCTGTATAGTGTGTAGCAAGGGAGAGGGTTTTCCACACACACACACACACACACCACACACACACACACACGCACCCCCCCCCCCACACACACACCCGCGCGCACACACACACACACACACACACCACACACACACACACACACACACACACACACACACACACACACACACAGTCCCCCATAAACACAATCTTTCCTCTCTAACTGTGAACCTTTTCCTCCTCCCTCAACAAACTTTTGATGATTGACTGAGAGTGAACAAAGACACAAGCTATCGATCCCCTCTAAGAGTGCGTCGCGGGATCTGCCTTCCAATGGGGACTCTGAGGGAATCATTAACAAGTAAGGTTCCTGGTCGACACAGCAGCAGCGAGGAGAGAGGGGGACGTCGCCGAGTTTCATTGAGGTGTTAGGCTTTGACAGGTCTCTCGTCGCCTGGGCCAAACTTTCACCCCCTTCCTCGGCGTCTTGAGGGAGCAGGTCTTAACGTTGCATAAGGCACAGGTGAAGGCAGGGCTCAGGTGGGGCGGCAGACTTGCACCTTAGCCTTAGTTAGCCTTCTTGCCAATTGGTCTTGGTCTTGGTGGTATCTTGTTAGTCTTCTGTATCTTGGTCTTGTATTTTATCTTGGTCTTGTATCTGTATCTTATGTTCTTGTATCTTGGTTTTGTTAGTCTTCTGGTATCTCGCCTCTTGGTCTTGGTGTGGGAGGCTTCCGTTGGTCTTGGTCTTGGTGTGGGAGGCTTCCGTTGGTCTTGGTCTTGGGGTGGGAGGCTTCCGTTGGTCTTGGTGTGGGAGGCTTCCGTTGGTCTTGGTCTTGGTGTGGGAGGCTTCCGTTGGTCTTGGTCTTGGGGTGGGAGGCTTCCGTTGGTCTTGGTGTGGGAGGCTTCCGTTGGTCTTGTCTTGGTTGTGGGAGGCTTCCTTGGGCTTGGTCTTGGTGTGGGGGGCTTCCGTTGGTCTTGGTCTTGTTGTGGGAGGTTCCGTTGGTCTTGGTCTAGGTTGGGAGGCTTCCGTTGGTCTTTTTGGTGTGGGAGGCTTCCGTTGGTCTTGGTCTTGTTTTGGGAGGCTTCCGTTTTGGGCTTGGTGTGGGAGGCTTCCGTTGGTCTTGGTCTTGGGGTGGGAGGCTTCCGTTGGTCTTGGGTGTGGGAGGCTTCCGTTGGTCTTGGTCTTGGTGTGGGAGGCTTCCGTTGGTCTTGGTGTGGGAGGCTTCCGTTGGTCTTGGTTTTTGGGAGGCTTCCGTTGGTCTTGGTCTTTGTTGTGGGAGGCTTCCGTTTGGTCTTGGTGTGGGAGGCTTCCGTTGGTCCCTTTTCTTGGTGTGGGAGGCTTCCGTTGGTCTTGGTCCTTTGGGGGGGGAGTCTTCCGTTGGTCTTGGTTGTTGTGGAGGCTTCCGGGGTTTTGGGCCTTGGGTGGGAGGCTTCCGTTGGTCTTGTTGGTGTGGGAGGCTTCCGTTGGTCTTGGTTTTGGGGGGGAGGCTTCCGTTGGTCTTGGTTTTGTTGTGGGAGGCTTCCGGGTTGGTCTTGGTGTGGGAGTTTTTGGCTTTCGTTGGGGTTCTTGGTCTTTGTCTTGTGGGAGGCTTCCGTTGGTCTTGGTCTAGTTGTGGGAGGCTTCCGTTGGTCTTGGTCCTGGGGTGGGAGGCTTCCGTTGGTCTTGGTCTTGGTGTGGGAGGCTTCCGTTGGTCTTGGTCTTGGTGTGGGAGGCTTCCGTTGGTCTTGGTCTTGGTGTGGGAGGCTTCCGTTGGTCTTGGTGTGGGAGGCTTCCGTTGGTCTTGGTCTTGGTGTGGGAGGCTTCCGTTGGTCTTGGTCTAGTTGTGGGAGGCTTCCGTTGGTCTTTGTGTGGGAGCTTCGTTGGTCTTGGTGTGGGAGGCTTCCGTTGGTCCTTTGGGGTCTTGGTTGGGGGAGGCTTCCGTTGGTCTAGTTGTGGGAGGCTTCCGTTGGTCTAGTTGTGGGAGGCTTCCGTTGGTCTTGGTCCTGGGGTGGGAGGCATCTGTCCAGTCTTCAGGTATACACAAAAGTGTTCCTAACGCAGTGCTCATGGAAAAGAAACAAAGGAAACATGAATTAGGATGTTAGATATATATGGACCGAAAACAAATCAAAAT
Source organism: Chionoecetes opilio (assembly GCA_016584305.1). NCBI lineage: Eukaryota > Metazoa > Arthropoda > Malacostraca > Decapoda > Majidae > Chionoecetes > Chionoecetes opilio. Next base: position 8,332 of record JACEEZ010023706.1, on the reverse strand, counting down.
GTTTTAGTATCCCAGGTTAAATAGCCAAGGGAAGTCTGTTAACTTAGGAGACTTAAGTTTGAAGAGGGGACCTATGAAGCGATACATTATAAGCGACAAAGGTCACAAGAAGAAGAAGAAGACAGTTGCGGCTTTCTTACCGACACTCTACTACGACTACCACCTCAAACATCATCTACTACTTACCAACCTTTCTTCCCACATCTATTCACAGTTTCCCACACATAACCTTTTTCCTCTCCTTTCCTTACCTTCTATGCTACATTAATACCTGTGTCGGCCTAATGCAAAATTAAAGGCTTTCAGAAAGTTGCTCGTCGCTCAATACCTGTCGATAAACGCCATTACATATTACAGTCAAGTCCATTATGAAGCCCAAGACACGCGGGTTATAGCGGCAGAAGCACCAGGGAAGCACGGAGAGGGGAGAAGGGGACCGTATTTACCTAACTTATTCATCATATCCTCCAATATTCACTTGTCTGTGGCTGTTGGGAATGAGTGAGTGAGTGTTGCGTGAGTGTTTGTTGTTTGTTGTTAGTGTTGCGCCCGAGGGAGGGAAGGGAAAGCAGGGGCATTGGCGCAACACTTATGACGGCCCTCAGGAAACACTGTGATACCTGGGAAGTTAAGGAAGGTTGTTAAGGGTTATTGAGTGCTGTGTGTTGCTTGTGTTACTTTTGTTTTACTGGACACAGACACACACACACACACACACACAGACACACACACACACACACACACAGACACACACACACACACAACAGACACAACACACACACACACACACACACACACACACACACAACACACCACACACACACACACACACACACACACACACCACACACACACACACACACACACACACACACAACACACACACACCACACACACACACACACAGCACACACACACACAACATACACACACACGACACACCACACACACACACACACACACACACACAACAACACACACACACACACACACACACACACACACACACACACACACACACACCTTTTTTTCTCTTCATCTGAATGTCTGTTCTTCCATGTCATTATTTTTGTTCTCTTTTTTGCACTTCTCATGTTACATTTTTTTTTTTTCAATACTTCACAATGGATTTCACCTGATACATTTTTTTCCTTATCTTTTTCTCTCCCTCTATTTTTCTAATTCTTCTTTATTGTCCGTGTATATTGTTCTTATGTTTCATTTTCCACATTTTCCTTCCCCTTTACTTTTCCCATCACGCGACCCTCACACTCGGTCACCTGAAACCCTTCTTCCCTTTTTGTTCCCCCTTTGCTAGTCTCCCTGTTCACTTTTCCCTGCCACTATTTTTGGTATTCTCACCTTTCCATCCAAAAATTCGATGTCTACCTTTATGTTTTCGTTCCCTTCCTTTGTTCTCCTCCTCCTCTTCTTCCCTCCTTCGTCACTCTTTTGCAAAACTTTTCAATCTGTGCTTTCCAACCTTCCCTTCCCTTCCCTTCCCTTCCCTTCCCTTCCCTTCCCTTCCCTTCCCTTCCCTTCCCTTTCCTTCCCCTCCCTTTCCTTCCCTTCCCTTCCCTTCCTTCCCATCCCTACCCTTCCCATTACTTCCCTACCCTTCCCTTCCCTTCTCTTCCCGTCCCTTTCCTTCCCCTCCCTTCCCTTCCCTTTCCTTCCCATCCCTACCCTTCCTATCCCTTCCCTTTCCTACCCTTCCCTTCCCTAACCTTCCCTTCCCGTCCCTTCCCTTCTCTTCCCTTCCCGTCCCTTCCCTACCCTTCCGTTCCCTTCCCTTCCCATCCCTTCCCTTCTCTTCCCTTCCCGTCCCTTCCCTACCCTTCCTTCCTTCCCTTCCCATCCCTACCCTTCCCATCCCTTCCCTTCCCTTCCCTTCTCTTCTCCTTCCCTTCCCTTTTCCTACCCTTCCCTTTCCTACCCTTCCCTTCCCTAACCTTCCCTTCCCGTCCCTTCCCTACCCTTACCATCCCTTCCTTCTTCCCTTCCCTTCCCTTCCTTCCCTTCCCTTTTCCTACATTTCCCTTCCCGTCCCTCCTTCCCTTCCCTTCCCTTCCCTTCCCGTCCCTCCCTTCCCTTCCCTTCCTTCCCATTCCCTTCCCTTCCTTTCCCTTCCCTTCCCTTCTCTTCTCTTCCCATCCCATCCCTACCCTTCCCATCCCTTCCCTTCCCATCCCATCCCTACCCTTCCCATCCCTTCCCTATTCTCCCCTTCCTTTCCCTTCCCTTTCCTTCCTCCTCGTCCTTCATTCTTCCTCCCCAATCACCTCCCGTCACGCTATTAAGTTACAAGTGGAGGTGTTTTGCCCGGGTCCTGCCTCTGTCTTGCCTCCGGGCGGGGCTGACGGCGCTCCTTGCGATATGAGCTTCCTGAGGATTACTGATAAGATTATTTATGCATAACCCCTCTAGGTCAGCTCCTCTCTCTCTTTCTCTCTCTCTCTCTCTCTCTCTCTCTCTCTCTCTCTCTCTCTCTCTCTCTCTCTCTCTCTCTCTCTCTCTCTCTCTCTCTCTCTCTCTCCCTTGCTTTTTTCCTCTGCTCGCCACTCCCTTTCTTCTTCTCTCTTTATATTTGCTTCTTTGGTTTATTTTTTCACTCCAGTCTTTGTCCTCTTCTTTATCTTCTTTGTAACTTGCTCTAGCTTTTTTCATGTTTCTTTTATTTTTCTTGTTCTCTTCGTTGTTCTCTCTCTCTCTCTCTCTCTCTCTCTCTCTCTCTCTCTCTCTCTCTCTCTCTCTCTCTCTCTCTCTCTCTCTCTCTCTCTCTCTCTCTCTCTCTCAAAATGGTCAATAATGTCTACAATGCGAATGAATGAATAAAGAAAGCAAGAACAAGAAAGACAAAACAAATTATCAAGGGTGAAAAAGATAGTAGTCTGTTAATGACACTCCTTGCGGAAAAAAAAAAATCAAGCAAGAAAAGAATGAAAAAAGAATTACAACTCGAAGGCTAATTTATGTTTTTTCTGGACGAGACGAAATTGGGCTGTGCTGTTTTTTCTTGTCTTTTTATTCTATTTTCGTTTTTTCCCTTTATTTGTTACTCACCCATGTGTCTACCTGACGGGAATTTATATGTAGAGTTCCTAATTAATCCATAATACCTTTACTTCCATTCTTATTATTGTAACCATGGCAATATTGTTACTTGACTTCCACCACCCACCTCAACCACCACCTCAACCACCATCACCTCAACCACCACTACCACCACCACTACCACCACCTCAACCACCACCACCACCACCATCACCACCTCAACCACCACTACTACCACCTCCTCAACCACCACTACCACCACCACCATCACCACCATCACCACCTCAACCACCACTACCACCACCTCCTCAACCACCACCACCACCACCACCACCACCACCACCACCACCATCACCACCACCACCCACCCCCACCACACCAAACCCCATCACCACCCTCACCACCACCCCCACCACCTACCACCTCCCCCCTCACCAACCACTACCCAACCACCACTACCACCACCCCTACCACACCTCCCCAAACCCCCCCACCACCACCACCACCACATCACTACCACCACCACCACCTTCACCACCACCCACCACCACCACCACCACCACCACCACCATCATCATCATTGCCCCAAAAATCTGTGTATCTTTATGGAGATTTTCCCAAATTGGCAACTCATTTTCCCCTCGGAATTTTCTTCTTGGGAGAGAGACATCTCACCCCTCATTTTGGGCGATGTTCGAGAGGTAATGAGGGAGGGGAGGGGAAAGGGAGGGGAAGAAGAGAGGAAGGCAAAAGATGGAAGGGTAAAGTTGGTGGTGGTGATGGAAAAGGGAGAGAGATGTGATGGAGAAAGAAGGGAAACTAAGGGAGAGAGGAAAGAAGGAGGAAGCAAATTTAATGGAAAGACAAAGGAAAGGATGATGAAAGTGGGAGTGAAGGATAGGAGATAAAGGGAAATAAAGAATAGGTTAAAAAAGGGAAAAGGAAGGTGAAGGGGTGGTGGGTGGGTTGGTGGTGGTGGTGGTGATGATGATGGTGGTGGTGGTGGTGGTGGTGGTGATGATGGTGGTGATGGTGATGATGGTGGTGGTGGTGGTGGTGGTGGTGATGATGATGATGATGGTGGTGAGGGGAAGGGGTGTGTGAAGGGAAGAGGGGAAGGGTTAACAGTGAAGGCGTGAGTTATATTATGCACAAGGGACTGTTATTGCCTGGGTTTAGCACTTTCTCACCCCGACTGGTGACTAATTTTGATTTCCTAAGGCCCCCCCTGCCCCCCTTTCCTCCCCTAAATGTGTCCTTTCCCCTTTGATTATTTGTTTCTCTCTCTCTCTCTCTCCTCCTCTCTCTCTGGGCCCTTCCCCTCTTTTCTCTCTCTCTCGATCTCTCTCTCCTTTTTCTCTCTCTCTCTCGTTATCCCCCCCCCTCGTCCTCCTCCTTCCTCCTCTCTTCTTCTCCTCTCGTTTTAAATCAAGGGTTTTTTCATGTTTCTGGTTATTTTTTCATTCTTTAGCCTGAAATTATTCACATCTTTTCTGTCTGTCTTTTCTCTGCATTTATTTTATTTGTTTATTTCATTTTAATTTCATAACAATTTTCTTACGCATTTCTTTTCAAACGTTTATATTTTTTTACTTTTCTCTTTTCCCCTCTCTCTCTCCCTCTCTCTCTCTCTCTCTCTCTCTCGCTCTCTCTCTCCTCCTCTCTCCCCTCTCTCTCCTCTCTCTCCCCTCATCTCTCTCTCTCTCTCTCTCTCTCTCTTCTCTCCCCCTCTCCTCTCTCTCTCCCCCTCGTTCTCTCTCTCTCTCTCCATTCTTCTCCCCCCTCTCTCTCTCCTCCCTCTCTCTCTCTCTCTCTCTCTCTCTCTCTCTCTCTCTCTTATCACCTGCAAAAGCCTGGCTTCCTTCCCCTCGTTTTATTAGAGTCAGGACATTAACAAGATTATCTCAGCCATTCCTTTATTAGCACTTCACTCTTTTTCTCCCTTTATTCCCCACCGATGTCTCTCTATTCTATTGTTTTTCTTTACTCGCATTTTTTTTCTTCTAACTCTTTTGTTCCACGAGGTTATTTTATTCCCAAACATATATTTTTTTTGTTGGGGGGTGAACCTGTTTTTTTTTTAGGGGGGCCTAGATTTATTTGGGGGGAGCTTTATTTTTTTAAAGGGGAGGCTAGATTCTTTTATTTTTCAGGGAACTTTATAATTTTTGGGGGGAGCTTGCTTTTTGTTTTATTTTGAGGGGAGCATGATTTTTATTCTTCTTCTTCTGCTTTAGCTCAAGTTTCCTCTTGGTCTTATGTTAAGGGTGTAAATCCTATGTATTTTTTTTTACATCAAAATGAACAGGATCCAATTCCAATAGTCTGCCAACGTATCCCTTTAATTAACCAGCCTATTTGAACCTATTCCTACACTAGTTCCACAACAATTCTCATTTTTTTCTATTCAAGCCTATACTATGTTCCTTCTACTATTTTTTTTTCCCTTCCTTTCCCCCCCCCCCCCTTTCCCTCCTTCCCTTTTTTGTCCTCCCTTTTCCCTTCCCCCCCCGCCTCCTTTTCCCTTCTCTCCTCCTTTCCCTGTTCTCCCCCTTTTCCCTTTTCCCCCTTTTTTGCCCCCTCTACTGTCTCTTTTCTCTCCCCCCAATTCCTCCGTCTCTTCCACGCCCCTGTCTCTTTTTCTCTCCCTCTCTTTTTCTCTTCTTGGAGCGAAAGACAATTACTCCCTGCGCCATCGAGGCCAGAGGGGCAAAAGGGGGTCGTCTCCATGAATAAAGAATTGGAGTTTAATCTGTCACTGTTTACCTATGCAAAGTCTGTCTTGTATCTCCATAGTGTGGTCTTCCCTCCTCCTCCTCCTCCTCCTCCTCCTCCTCCTCCTCCTCCTCCTCCTCCTCCTCCTCCTTCCTTTCTTCCTCTACTCGCCACACCCTTTCTTCTCTCTCTGTATTTGTTTCTTTGTTTCTATTTTTGTCTTGTCTTTGTCCTCCACGTTGTCTTCTTTGTAACTTGCTTTATAGTTTTTCAAGTTTCTTTTATTTTTCCTCATCTTCGTTGTTGTCCTCTCTCTCCTCTCCCCTTCCTCCTCTTCTTTTCTCTCTCTCTTCTCTTCTCCTCTCTCTCATCTCTCTCTCCTCTCTTCCTCTCTCTCTCTCTCTCTCTCCTCCCCCTCTCTCTCTCTCTCTCCCTCTCTCCTCTCTCTCTCTCTCTCTCTCTCTCTCTCTTGTTGCTATCTACCTTTAAACCCCTTGCTTTCTTATTGCCATGCGAAAAAGAGGAGGAGGGAGGAGGGAGGAGGAGGAGGAAGGAGGAGAAAGGGGGGAAAAGGAGGAGGAGGAGAGGGGGGGGGGGGGGGGAGGGAGGGAGACAAAAAAAATATTCGCCTGCATTTTAAAATTCATTTCTCAACCAACATTATCTTCTTTGTATGGAGACAAGCGAGTCCCTTTTTTCCTCCCCTCCCTCTCTCTCTCTTTCTCCTTAGTCACTCCTCATCAACTCCCTCGTCTACACCTTATCTCTCTCTCTCTTAATAGGAGTGAGGGAGACATGGCTTATTGTTCCCCATTTTCCTTTAATTTCGCCCTCCCTCCTTTCTCTCCCTTGTTTGTTTTCTCCTCGATTTTACTTTTCATTTTCTATTACAGTTTTGTTTATGTATCATCTCCCTTTTCACTCTTTTCCTGTCAATTATTTTCTATATTTTCCTAATTCCTTTCAATTCATGGCCCTTCCCTCCCTTTCATCCCCTTTCCCCTTCCTTCCCTCCCCTCTTCTTCCCCTCTTCCCCCTTCCCCCTTGCACCCCTTTCCCCTTTCCCCTCTTTTTCCCTTTTTCTTTCCCCTTTCCCCTTCCCCCTTCCCCCTTTTCCCCTTTTCCTCCCCCCCCCTTTCACCCTTCCCTTCCCCCCTTTCTTTTCCCCTTTTTTTCCCCTTTCATCCCTTCCCTTCCGCTCCCCTTCCCTCCCCTTTCATCCCCTCTCCTTCCCTCCCCTCCCTTCCTCTCTAGTTACCCATTGATCGTTGCCTTTCCATTCACCCACAGAGCCGTGTGGAGGGAAGAAAGGGGTAGTATTTTTGTTCCCAGTCCTCCTCCTTGACTTAAAAAAAAAATTTGCTTTATTTTTTTTTTTTTGGGGGGTGTTTGGGGGTTTTTTTTTTGGGGGGGGGGGGGGGGGGGGGGGGGGGGGGGGGTTCCAAAAAATCGGTTTTTTGGGAGTTGTTCGGTTTTTATTCTTTTTTGGAAAAACCCTGGGGAGTGTTTTTTCGGGGAAAATTTTTTTTTCGAGTTTACTCAAGGGCGGGAAAAAAATTTTTTTTTGGGGGTCTGCTTTTTTTTTTTTTTTTTTACTGTTTTTATTGTATTTTTGTGTAGCTCTTGTTTCCTTTTTGTGTGGTGTGTTGTGTGTGTGTGTGTGTGTGTGTGGTGTGTTGTGTGTGTGTGTGTGTGTGTGGTACGGGTGTGGGGGTTGGTGTGTGTGTGTTAGTGGGTAATGTTTTTGGGGTTAGGTGTGTGTGTGGTGTGTGTGTTTTTGGGTGTGTGTGGGGTTACGTGTGTGTGTGGGGGGGTGTTTGGGTGTGTATTGTTGTGGGGGGGGTTTTTTGGTGTGTGTGGGGTGTGAAAACGTTGGGGGGGGTTTGGAGGGTGTGTGGGGTGTGGGTTGTGGGGGGTGGTGGTGTGTGTTGTGGGTGGTGTGTGTGTGTACTGTGTGTGGAAAAGTTTGTGGGGGGGAGTTTGGAGTTGGTTGTGTGTGTGTGTTGTGTGTGTGTGGTGTGTTGTGTACACCCGTAATTTTTTTGGGGGGGACTTAACGATAGAAAAAAACCCTCATTTAGAAATTATATTTGGGGCATTTAGGCTTTAGAAAGGAGGGCTGGCTAGTACATTCCAATGCATATAATTAAAACCATATATGAACATATAACCCTACCAAAAACCAAAAAACCCGACTAGTTAACACTATAAATGCAAAGAGATAAAAACATTGGGTGGGTAAAAACGGGAAAAGAAAAAAAATGGGGTGCAGGTGGTGGTGGTGGGTGGGGGGGTGGTGGTGGTGGTGGTGTTTGAGGGGGAAAAAAGGGGGGCCAGGGGGGGGGGAGAAAAAGGGGGGCCTTTTTAAATTGGCAGGTGGTTTTTAAGGTTAACTGGCTTGTTTGCGGTTTGTTCCAGCCTGTCCCTCGTTTGAAACTGCAAGAGGAGCTATATTTTTCCTGTTATTTTTTTTTCGTTCATAGGTTTTTTTTTTACTTTTTTGGGGTTTTTTTCTGTCTGTCTTTGTTTGTTTGTTGTTTTTTTCTCTTTATCTTTTAATCTT
>JACEEZ010023705.1:92043-94478 GCA_016584305.1 Chionoecetes opilio | reverse complement strand
CCCTCCCCCTCTTCTCTCTCCTCTCCTCCTCTCTCCTCTCCCTCTCTCTCTCTCTCTCTCCTCCCTCTCAGGATGGAAAGGAGGGACGTTGTTGAGCACAAACCTAAGGTCGAAAGTCAGTCCCTTGGGAATACTCTCAAAAACTGAGTGGAAATACCACACCTTGTACCATTTTTAAAGAATGCCACGAAAGGGCTATAGTTTAAACAAAAAACGACGTTTACGTTACTTAAAAACAAGCATAAATAATTACAAATTAGGACATAGACCGTGCAAGTTATAGAGAAATTGTTTTTACTCACTATCAATGCGTTTCACTGTGTTTTCACTGTGGAGTGTGTGTGTGTGTTAGTTGTAGTAATATATAAGAGGAGGAGGAGGAGGAGGAGGAGGAGGAGGAGGAGAGGAGGAGGAGTGGAGGGGAGGGGAGGAGAGGAGGAGTGAGTTGTCTATCTATATGTCGCCCAAAATGTCATGTCTCTTAACAACACTGCAAACGCAATAACAATAGAAGAAGAAGAAGAAAAGTTCAGGTTCACTACACACACACACACACGAGTATTATCAAGGATCAATATGAGTCCTGCATCCATACATACATGATTTGTATTCAAGTATTCCTCTCTCTCTCTCTCTCTCTCTCTCTCTTCTCCTCCTTCATCTCTCTCCTCTCTCTCCCCTCTCTCTCTCTCTCTCTCTCCTCTCTCCTCTCTTCTCTCCCCCTCTCTCTTCCTCTCTCTCTCTCTCCTCTCCTTCTCCTCTCTCTCCCCTCTCTTCCCCTCTCTCTCCTCCTCTTCCTCTCCTCTCTCCCCCTCTCTCCCCTCTCTCTTTTCTCTGCTACATCTGCTTTAACTGATTGCGAAAGTCGTGGGAGTATAAATGTGTCAGTGTGTTAGTGTGTGTGAGGGGGTGAGGGGGTGAGAGTGTGTGTGTTTGTGTGTGTGTGTGTGTGTGTGGATGTGTGAGACTGTATGTGTGTGTGTGTGTGTGTGTGTGTTGTGTGTGTGTGTGTGGGGTGTGTGTGTGTGTGTGTGTGTGTGTGTGTGTGTGTGTGTGTGTGTGTGTGTGTAATACTCCTCCAACCATTTGTAATCCAGTCTTCATTTTCTCTGATCCTTCCTCCCTCACAGGTCTCTCTCTCTCTCCTCTCTCTTTTCTCTCTCTCTCTCTCTCTCTCTCTCTCTCTCTCTTTTCTCTCTCCCCTCTCCTCTCTCTCTCTCTCTCTCTCTCTCTCTCTCTCTCTCTTGCTCTCTCTCTCTCTCTTTCCTCTCTCCTCTCGCTCTCTCTCTTTTTCCTCTCTCTCTCTCTCCTCCTCTCTCTCTCTCCCCTTTTTCTCTCTCTCTCTCTCTCTCTCTCTCCATGAACTCAAATCCTTTACCCTCCCTCTTACACTCCCTGGAATCCTGATTTACCCTCTCCTACCTCCACCTCATCTTTTCTCCCTCCATCCCTCCATCCCTACTCTATCATATCGCGCCTTGAAGCAATGCTTTTATTCTCTCTTCATTTGAATACTATCCATCACGGGGCCCATTGAGGCGTGGTTAGGAGGGAGAGAGAAGGGAGGGAGGGATTAGAGAGGGGATGGAGGAGGAGAGGGGAGAAAGGAGGGATGATAGGAGGGAAGGCGATATCTTGATGAGAGAAAGGGAAGGTGAAAGGTAAAGGTGAAAAATGAGAAATGAAAATATAGGTAGCAATGATGGATTCCGTATTAGTCAGTAGGTAAAGGAAGATAAAGGACGATACTATTCTATATACTATAACTATTCTGATTCATTTTCTATATAAGTATTCTTATAGTAGCCTAGTATTTTTACTTTGCCTTTTCTAAATTCTTCTAAACTGGTTACACATTAAAAGCTCTCCATAATCGTATCATATATTCAACAATACTCAGTCAATCATTAAGACCCATGGAAATAGAATGGGTGGAAACGTCTAAACGTCTAAACGTGGAAACCATTAACTCATACCTACGCTCATTGTACTCCTACTATGTACCATGATACTACCTCCATACTATGATACTACCTCCATGTTAAGACCACGGATTAATACGCATGTTTGTATAATTATAGTAGAATATATATGCGTTTACCCTCACTTCGGCGACCATATTATAAAGAAGACGGGGTAGCACAACACAACGTCGCTACTAACAACAGAGTAAGTTCGCAGAGTAAGTTCAGAGTAGATTCACAGACAGACACATTAGAGAAGATACAACATGCGTGGCTAACACTTACATGTCACCTCCGTTGTTGTCCACTAATGAACAGCAACACCAACTTACCTGGAAGATAAAAGTAAATAAGTTAGTATTGTTGTGTATTATTATCCAGCTTATGAGTGTCTCTAATAAGGACACAAAAGAAGGATTTGGTAGTGTGGTATGACCCTTAAAGGGGATATTTAGGTGCTATTCGGGCTTT
>JACEEZ010023705.1:69543-87043 GCA_016584305.1 Chionoecetes opilio | reverse complement strand
AAGGAAGACAAGGAAGGAAGACAAGGAACTAAGGAAAGAAGGAAGACAAGGAAGAAAGGAAGACAAGGAAGGAAGACAAGAAAGGAAGGAAGACAAGGAAGAAAGACAAGGAAGGAAGGAAGGAAGACAAGGAAGGAAAACAAGGAAGGAAGGAAGACAAGGAAGGAAGGAAGACAAGGAAGGAAGACAAGGAAGGAAGGAAGGAAGACAAGGAAGGAAGGAAGGAAGACAAGGAAGGAAGACAAGGAAGGAAGGAAGGAAGGCAAGGAAGGAAGACAAGGAAGGAAGGAAGGAAGGAAGACAATGAAGGAAGACAAGGAAGGAAGGAAGGAAGGAAGGCAATGAAGGAAGACAATGAAGGAAGGAAGGAAGGAAGGAAGGAAGACAAGGAAGGAAGGGAGGAAGGAAGAAAGGAATGTAGGAAGGAAGGAAGGCAAGGAAGGAAGACAAGGAAGGAAGACAAGGAAGGAAGGAAGACAAGGAAGGAAGGAAGACAAGGAAGGAAGACAAGGAAGGAAGGAAGACAAGGAAGGAAGACAAGGAAGGAAGGAAGAACAAGGAAGGAAGGAAGACAAGGAAGGAAGGAAGAAAGGAAGGAAGGAAGACAAGGAAGGAAGACAAGAAAGGAAGGAAGACAAGGAAGGAAGGAAGACAAGGAAGGAAGACAAGGAAGGAAGGAAGACAAGGAAGGAAGACAAGGAAGGAAGGAAGAAAGGAAGGAAGGAAGACAAGGAAGGAAAGAAGGAAGACAAGGAAGGAAGACAAGGAAGGAAGGCAGGGTAGGAAGGAAGGAAGACAAGGAAGGAAGACAAGGAAGGAAGGAAGACAAGGAAGGAAGGAAGGAAGACAAGGAAGGACGACAAGGAAGGAAGGAAGACAAGGTAGGAAGCCAAGGAAAGAAGTCAAGGAAGGAAGGAAGACAAGGAAGGAAGGAAGACAAGGAAGGAACGAAGTCAAGGAAAAAAGGAAGACAATGAAGGAAGACAAGGAATGAATGAAGGAAGACAAGGGAGGAACGAAGACAAGGAAGGAACGAAGACAAGGAATAAAGGAAGACAAGGAAGGAAGGAAGACAAGGAATGAATGAAGGAAGACAAGGGAGGAAGAAAGGAAGACAAGGAAGGACGGAAGACAGAAAAGGAGGGAAGGAAGACAAGGAAGAAGAAAGAAGAGAGGAAGACAAGAATCGTAAAAAAGAAAATTTCGCAATGGAAAAAATGAGTAAAAAATATAATTTGACAGAAAATAACTTAAATACTGTATATATTAAAATAACTGAAAATAACTGAGGGAAAAACCGAGAACTAAATAAACTAAATAAACTAGAGAAAATAAAACTAGACAGGAATTAAAAAACAAAAAAATAATCAATTGACAAAACAGAAAAAGAAAACATATATATATATAGAGACATGACACCTCTTGATAAAAATAAAAGCAAATAAAAGGATAATTGGCAACTACTCTCTTAGAACAGGGTGAGGACGTGTCATGAACCAGTAAATGTTTCTTGTTTTCCTTAACCTCACATGGACTACACCCCCCAACTCCACCCTGCCAACCAAACTAAATCCTTCACCACTCCACAAAAATACACGTTCAAAAAAGTAAGAAAAACTAAACAGAAATTAACAAATAACATCACAGTGTAGGAAAACAATAGCATTTGACACACACCATCCACCTCCACAAATGCCGAATAAGAAACTTTGGACTAAATGAAATATATAGAAAAATTGGTAATAAATCAGTGGAGGTACAATACACTTCGCACTCAAAACACATGAATGGTTGAAGAGGACGCGTTTCTGCCTCTCACGCCCACCAATTATTGACGCAAAACAAGCCTAACGTTGTTTAATCTAACTATAAGTGTGCGATTTAACTTATCTATTAACTTATTAACATATATATTAGCTTATAGTGTGATTTAAACCAAGCTTGATGTGACTTTTATTAAGTACACACCCCACCACTAACACCACCCAAGAGCTATTTCACCAGCAAGCATTCACAAGGATCGTTTTCATCCAGCAGATGTCCTCCTCCTCTTCCTCTTCCTCCAAAACCCAAGCGAGACATCAATTCGTGTCTTGCTGACGGAGTGACACAATTAGAACAGGAGGAAATTCGTTTGGAGGATAGAAGGAGGAGGAGGAGAAGGAGGAGATGGAGGAAGAAGGAAGGAAGGAAGGAAGGAAGGAAGGAAGGAAGGAAGGAAGGAAGGAAGGAAGGAAGGAAGGAAGGAAGGAAGGAAGGAAGGAAGAAAGGAAGGAAGGAAGGAAGGAAGGAAGGAAGGAAGGAAGGAAGGAAGGAAGGAAAGAAGGAAGGAAGACAAACGCAGGAGAAATACATATGATCATTCGTCAACCAGAATTAATCTACAAATCACGTTAGTTTTCGTCTACGCTCATTCCTTCAACGTAATAATAATAATAATAATAATAATAATAATAATAATTATTTTATTCGCGCCCGGAGGCATACAGACAAAAAACAAAGCAATAAGAACAAGCCAAGGAGTAAACTTAAGTACTAGAGCAAAAACAAAATACGAGAACAAAGTACAGGCACATAAGGGGACATAGTATCAAAGTACATAGAAAAGCATACATGGACAATTGTGCTACCCCAAATTCTGCACAAACAGCATACCCAGCCACCGCTGCTGTATAGGTTCACACACATAGGCCGAGCTGTGCCTGACAGAGGTGATGATGGAGTTCGTAGAGAGCTCCACCCTACTAATTAAACTGAACACAGAGTGTCGACGGATCACATCCAGATTGTTCACCCCGTTCCTAGCGAAAGCCAGGGACGAGCTGCACCACCTGGGCAGCCCCAGAAGCCTCTTAAGGATATCATTGTGACAGACCTTAAGGCGGTTCATAGTGGCCACCTTGTACCGCGACCACAGCGAGTTGCAGTATATAGAGTAGCAGTGACTCCTGAATAACTCCATTTTCACCTCTCTGCTACAGTAGGAGAATTTCCTCTGTAGAGTATTTCCCACGACAAGAAGCTTGGTGGTCTGCTTGATGATATATCATCATCATCAGTCATGTCGTGGGTTATAACATGGCCTAAGTATGCGAATCTATCCACAAAAGTGAGAACAGACCCACCAAGCCATGCTGTTTTCAGGTAATTCACCTGAGCGCGTGCCGGTGATACTACCATGCACTCTGTCTTAGTGGTGTTGTAGACAATGGCATGCTTGGCAGCATACACCTGACACACATTGATAAGGTCCTGCAACGCATCCGCAGTGGGTGCGAGCAGTACCATATCATCAGCATAGCTCAGTGAGTTGATGCACCCATCATGCATGTGGCAGCCGATACCTGTATCACGAAGGTTGGCACTGAGATCATCCATGTACATATTGTACAGGTAGGGGGATATAATTTCCCCCTGCCGAATACCATTGGCTTTTGTAAAGGACAGCGAGAAGGAATTACCCCACTTAACAGTAAATTCTTGGGTACTGTACCAGTACATTAATAAATTAACAATGTACCCAGGTGTACTCCTGACGAGAAGTTTATGAAAGAGCTTCCAGTAATTAACTCTGTCAAACGCCTTTCTGGCATCCAGGAAATATAGATAACACTGGGGAACAATTTGAAAAAAACAAATTGATGAGTTAGATTTTTGAGCTTATTTAGACTAAAATTGGCATGCTGATTCCAAATCTGTAGTCAGTTTTTTTCTAGCACGTCAAGTTTTTTCTCCACAGCTTACCCTCCAGATAAGCAAAATTCCACTTGTGAGCCTCATTCAGCCTCATTCAGCTGAAATTCCAGTGCCAGTTTTCGAACAACTACCTCCTCTAGAAGATCTGAGTGATGTTGAACGCAGTGACAGCAATGATGCAGATTTTGACATTCACGAGGATTCAGTTCGTAGGGGATTTGATCAGCACGAGTTGAATGATTTAGCACGTGATTTGGGCCTATCCAAAAAAGCTTCAGAAATACCAGCATCAAGACTGAACGAGAAAAACATACTTGAACAAGGAGTGAAGGTATCATACTTTCGAACCAGAGAAAGTACATTTCTGCAGTACTTTCGAAGTGCCAGCGGTTTTGTGTTTTGCCATAACATTCCTGGTTTACTGAAGGAATTAGGGCTTTCAATCTACAATCCAAATGAATGGCGATTGTTTATTGATAGCTCAAAGCGGAGCTTGAAGTGTGTCCTTCTACATAATGGCAATTTGTTTGGCGCAGTCCCTATTGGGCATTCGGTCTGTCTTCGTGAAGAATATGGAGATGTAAAGAGAGTCATTGAGTTATTGCAATATGACAAACACAATTGGATCATCTGTGTTGACCTTAAAATGGTGTCCTTCCTTCTTGGTCAACAACG
The DNA here is from genome assembly GCA_016584305.1 of Chionoecetes opilio. Classification (NCBI taxonomy): domain Eukaryota; kingdom Metazoa; phylum Arthropoda; class Malacostraca; order Decapoda; family Majidae; genus Chionoecetes; species Chionoecetes opilio. The sequence continues at coordinate 82,672 of JACEEZ010023705.1, read as the reverse complement.
TGGATACACAAAGTATCCCTGCTTTCTCTGTATGTGGGATAGCAGAGCTCGAGAGAAGCATTGGGTTCAGACGAATTGGCCTCCGAGATCTGATCTTAAACCTGGAGATCCTAACATTGTACATGAGCCACTTGTTGACAGGAAGAAAATAATATTCCCACCTCTGCACATAAAACTAGGTCTCATGAAACAATTTGTAAAAGCATTGTCAACTGATGGCGACTGTTTGAAGTACATCATCTTGGCATTTCCTGGACTGTCAATTGAAAAAATCAAGGCCGGTGTGTTTGATGGTCCACAAATTCGACAGCTCATCAAAGATGAACATTTCAACGCTACTATGTCAGACCTTGAAAAGAATGCTTGGCTATCATTCAAAGACGTCGTCAAGAACTTTCTTGGAAATACACGTGCAAGTAATTACACAGAAATTGTTCAGAAACTATTGGAGAGCTACAAAGCGCTTGGTTGCAACATGAGTATTAAAGTACATTTTTTGCATAGCCATCTTGCCAACTTTCCGGAAAATCTTGGTGCTGCTAGCGACGAGCAAGGTGAACGATTTCACCAAGATTTGAAGGTTATGGAAGAACGTTACCAGGGTAGATGGGATGTGCATATGATGGCTGACTATTGTTGGAGCATCAAACGCGATAGTCCTCAAGTTGAACACTCCAGACAAAGCTACAAACGTAAATTTTTACCTTAACCTGCACACAATTATAGCCTTATCCTTTCTAAAAACATGATAATGTTAAATAAACATTCTATTCATGCCTATTTCTTTCATTTTTCATTGTATGTTCACATTTGCAACTTTTTATAAAATAAGCACTGTTACTGTTATGTACAGTATTTTTCATATTTTTTAAGAAAACGAAAATCCTACAGTTCAAAAACTTGACGTGATAGAGAAAAACTGAGATCAGTTTTGGATTCAGCACCCAAAAACTACTTAATAACAAGTGTCAGACCTAACTCAACAAAAATTTGTTCCCCAGTGTAATCAGGTGAATTTCTGGAAGTGTAGTAATGAATGATATTCTTCAATGTCCACACACATCTCAGTGCCAAGGCCTTTCTTATAGCTGAACTGATTGTCCAGTGTATACAGGTAGGCCTCAGGACGATGGAGCACCACTTTCTCCAGCACCTTGGACAGGGCGGTTGCTATGGCAATGGGCCTGTAATTGCCAGAGTTAGCAGGATCCTTCACTTTGCTCTTAAGTAAAGGCACTATAAGCACTGCCAAGACCTGACTGGGTATGTACTGATGGCAGACACAGGCATTGATGAAGAGATAGAGCCAAGTAACCAGGCTGGTTGGCGCATACTTAAAGGCCCCAGAAGGGAGCCCATCCATACCCAAAGCCTCACTGAAGGAGAGGCTTTGCAATGCCCTTCTCATTTCCTCGTGATCCAAGCTGTGGAAACCCTGCAGCGACACACCACGCATCCCACCACGCAGGGCATTCTCACTCTCCTCGTCCCTCATACAGTTGAGAATGCCCTTGAAATGGTCTCCCCACATGGGGGCGATGCCCTCCTCCCCCACAGCGTGATCCACTCGTATGGGAAGCGTGTGTGAGCCCGGGTTCATGCTGCGCACGCCACGCAAAAAGTTAAAGGAGTCACCAGATGCCAGCTTGTCAGCCAGGGACTGGGCACGAAGCTGGGGTTCATGTGACTTACACCACCTGCGACACAGCTTGAATCTGGCCCTTGTGCTCCTCATTTTCTCAGCCAGTGGCCCCCAACGCGGACCACCACCCGCTCTCCACTCAAGGAAGGACTCCCGCGCGGCACTGTGCGCCTCACGAACAAACTCATTCCAGCCTGGTACCTACCTCCATCTCTTCCTGCAAAAATCAAACACAGTCTGGCCAGCACGCATCATGCACTCTATCAACGCCTCTTGGAAGGCGTTGATGTCGTCACGGTGCAAACGGTCCAGACATGCATTCTGGAAGCAACAAACCCTGACAGGATCTATGGCAATGCCCCTCAGCAACTCTGTCACTACACGACCATACTCCTCTCTCTTCCTCTTGTCCTGAAAATCCCACTTAATCCTTGCCGCATAATCCTGCCTGACCTGTGTCAGAGCAGGGAGCCCATTAACTTTGAAATCCACCAGGAGAGGAAAATGGTCTGAAGAGACACTGTTGTACAGAATGGAGCACTCATCCATCACATCAAACAGGCATGGTGACAAAAGCACATGATCCAGCCACGTGCGTGAGAGACACCCCTGGTTGACATGAGTGAAGCTCGTTGGGGGAAGCGCACTCACGTCAGCCATCACCATGTCGCGGTCTCCACACATGAGCTGAATGTCTATGAAGAAGGTAGTGCCCGGGGCAGCATTAAAGTCACCGAGAATGCAAACATTTTGCTCTTCAGCATCCTCTATTATGAAGGCGAGTCTTCCTAAATACACCAGCTGTTGTCCCTGTTCTCCACATTACTGGTGGGCAGATACACATTCACCAGCAACATGGAGAACCGGTCATCCTTGTATGCAATATAATGAAAATAGTGCAAGATTGTATTAGTGGAGAGAGTGAGTACAAGAAATCAATGCAATAGTAATAATAATAATAATAATAATGTTATTCTCACCCGAAGACATACAGGAAAAACAACAACACAATATTTAGACATGAGGTAACCTTGGGTGTGAAGGTAAACAAGTTGGAGTATGGTATGTGGTAGATGATTGTGAAGTGGTGGTGAAGTGTGGTGGGAGGTTTAAAGGGCGTGGTTGAAGTGGTTAAAGAAGTGGTATGTACTCTCGTATCCCTATCTCATCATGTCTATTGTGTTTATTATGAGTGGTATGTGTTTGGTATGTGTGTTGTGTGATCTGTCTGTGTGTGTGGCTCGTTGTGGTATTGAGTGGTTGGCAATGAACCTCTGCTCCACTCCTGCCTCTTTGTTTTTCTCTCTCTCTCTCTTCTTCTCCTCTCTCTCTTCTTCTCTCTCTTCTCCTCTCTCTCTCTCCTCTCTCTCTCTCTCTCTCTCTCTCTTCTCTCTCTCTCTCTCTTCTCTCTCTCTCTCTCTCTCTCTCTCTCTCTCTCTCTCTCTCTCTCTCTCTCTCTCTCTCTCTCTCTCTCTCTCTCTCTCTCTCTCTCTCTCTCTCTCTCTCTCTCTCTCTCTCTCTCTCTCTCTTCTCTCTCTCTCTCTCTCTCTCTCTCCTCTCTCTCTTCTCTCTCTCTCTCTCTCTCTCTCTCTCTCTCTCTCTCTCTCTCTCTCTCTCTCTCTCTCTCAACACACTACATCATGCCTCAAGTGTTCGCCCTACGCGCCAGATGAAGTGACGCACGCCACAGATATTATGGCACTAAAGTCTAGCTCTGCTCTAAAATTGGATCTTCTCGCTGACATCACACGTCTGCCTCTCCTCACATCCTACCTCACACCGCCTCCCCTCTCCGCCAGCACCCCTCCTTGCCTGCTCTGTCTAACTCGTCTGTCTACGAACATTCTACTCGCTGTTACGTACATTGTTGGAGGTAATTTGCTATGTTAATATCCTCTTCTCTTCTGTCTCCTCATTTTACAACTACATTACTACTACACTACCACTACTATACTACTACTAATACCATACTACTACTATACTATACTACTACTATTACTACTACTATTACTACTACTACTACCTACACTACTACTACCACTACTACTACTGCAACCACTACTACTACTATACTACTACTACTACTACCACTACTAACTATACTACTACTACTACTACTACTACTACTCACTACTACTACTAACACTATACCTACTACTACTACTACTATACTACTACTACTACTATACTACTACTACTACTACTACTACTACTACCACTACTACTACTACTACCACTACTACTACTACTACTACTACTGGTGGTTTATTATTTTTATTCATAGTAATTTACCCATTCGTGTCGTTTTGGGTTTTTTCACTCTATTACTCTTATTTTCATTTTGAAAATATTTTAAGTTTAGTTTTTTGATATAATACATTTATCTTATACTATGGATATGCTTTAGTTTTTATATTTTAATCGTACAACCTATTTTCTGTTCTAGGATATGCATTTTGGTTATATTATTTTGGCTTATATTTCCTTCTGTGAATATTCCGTTCCGTTGCAATACTAATTATATCTGAGCCAGGCGAATAAACTCTCATAAAAGTTGACTATGAAACCACGAAAAATACGGTACATAAACAAACCTTATGGGGACGTCCACCGTGAAAATATGAAAATTATTTTTTAATATACGAATTTGAGTTATATGGTCTATGGTAACACCCTATCCTTTGGCTTTCGAATGTTGGATTTTTTTTCAGCCGGATATAAATTTAAATGCCCATAGCGAAGGGCATTTAAACTTTCAAAACTTGAAAAAAAGAAAAAAATAATTGAATTTTTTTTGGATAATTTTCCCATATATCAAAACTAAGCCTTCAAAAAAAAAAAAACTACAGCAATCTTCAGGGTGAAGTTTGTTACCCAGGTAACAATTTTGGAACACAATTTTGGATATGAAGAGTGCAACCTGTCCACAAATTTTTTGGAACAAATGTATACATCCAAAAAGGACTAGAAAAGAGAGAAAAGAGAAGAATTACACCGAAGAAGACAATAAACAAGAAGAGGAAGACAGACAAAGGAATTCCAAACGAAAGCTATGCACCTGGTGAATTTTGATCGAACCTTGCAACAATGCGGGGCGTGGCGCGCCCTAACATCCTCGCCTTTGAGCGATTAATTAATACCTTTATAAGGGGGGACAAGGTGCAGATCCTTTTATGCATGCATTGATATGTGATTACTGATCCCATAAAATTCATATGCAAGTAGCATTGACAGTATAGTACCTTCACTGGAGCGCAGAAACTTTAGCAAAACTTCAAACGAGTTTTTCTCAAAACTAGTATAAAATTAACATAAAATTCATCTCTGCTTTTTTTTTTGGCACGATTTTCACAAAACTTTAGGACACAAAATCAAATATCGTAGAATATTACAATAAAAAAAAAAATCGCAAACAATTTTCAAAATATTATCAAAACAAATTGTTAAAATAACAATGAATTATCATATGCTCATGTCACAAGGAAATCGGTCAAAAAATGGCTGAGAAGATGCAATTCAAATGTTCATAAAAAACCGACAAAAATAGATTCCTTCATTTTTTCAAATTTTTCCTTTCATCTAATCAGCTTGACATTTTCATGTGGTAACAAGGGTACTAATATACACAACATATACATTATTCATGATCGTAGATGCAATTTAAAATTCACGGTGGACTCTCCCCTTAACATATTATTTTACTTAACAAGGTAAATATTCCAGAAAATTGCGTCTAACCTTTATATAAAGAAAGGAAAGTTGAGGTTCATATTTCCTGAGCGATTTTTTTCCGTGAAACACAAGCCTGGGTGTGAAGAAGACCGTATGTTTCGTGAATAGCCAAATAATTTGATACTTCGACTATAAGATAAGGTACAGGCGGCGTAAGAGGAGGTGGGGAAGGAGGGAATAACAGGGAGAATGGAGGGCAATGAAGATGAAGAGGGAAGAAGGGGAAGGGTGAAGGGCTGTGCGGTGTTTTGCATAAAGATGGGATGAAAAAAGTGGTGGGAAGTGGATGTGTGGATTTGTGTTGTTGTAAGTGGTGGATAGGAACAAAGTGAATATTCAGATAAAGGTGGAAGGTATGGAGTGAGGTACAGAAAGGGAATGTTGGATTATGGTCAGTAGGAAAGGAAAATATAACATTAAGCAACACTCCTCCATGCTGGTCTTGCCGCCCCTGGGCTGCGTTTGAGAAGAAGAATTTGTGCGGCTTGCGCCGTTCAGGTTTCTGTACCCCTTTATCAAACGCGTTTAGGCGCCTCGCAGTGGTATGTAAACAAAACCTCGCCGTTACCATGGAAACGACGACGCCACAGCTCAGAATGTGGGCTCTTGACTGAGTTGACTCGCCTCACCATTTTCCTCTACTGCCCTCTAGCTGCCCACGCACAGTACGGAAGTGAAATGGCATACGCTGTACCTGACGATATTTGATTATTGTTTAATGGTAATTGTCGCTGAGAGAGGTGAAGTGCTACGAATCTCGGGCACCGTTAACCAACTACCGTCAATAACACTATGTCGCCACTGCACTTTTGTCGCCAGGCGCTAAATATTGCTAATTTTAGCATCACTATATACTTGTATGTGCCACTGAAGACAGGTACATAATATAAACTACTGTGCATGCCTCTTTAGTGGCATATACAATTATGTATCTGTCTTGATGCTAAAATTCGTATTATATGGCGCCTGGCGACTATAGTGTTATTGGCGGTAGGATGTAGGGATACGTGAACAGGTTGATGAAACTGTCGCCAATAGAATTCTCGGCGAAACACCAACCGAGAACTGTCACCGACGTGGAACACTCGCCGACGCGGAAATTTTTGGTAACATTTCCTCTTGGAATACATGAAAATGAAGAATATAGTGTATTTCATTGTTGGATACCACCATACCACCTGGTATGTAATCTTGAATGCAGAAACACTGGTAAAAAGCTTATTGAATGTATATATTGTGTACTGTAATATCAAGAACTGGAACTGTCGACGAAAATAGGCAGATTAAATGAAATTTAAATATGGCAGTGCTAATATGATTTGACTAATGCTTCATGTTCGCATATAATGTCAGATTACTGTGATAAATAAAAGTTGTTATATATATGCAGATTGTTTTTTCCTTTATCTCATAGAGTTATGTACAATTTATATAGCTAACCCGCCACTTATAGAGATAATCTGAAGGCATATTTTTACAGCGACAGGACATTCTGAAACAGTAGAACTCCTCATTGTTTTTATTTTTGTTTTGTCAAACATTATTGCTTTTAACTTAACTAATTCAATTTACCTAACCTAATTAAATTGCTAAGATAACCTAGCTTTTCTAACTAATGAATTCTGGATTGTTTAGTAGCTGTGGAAATTATCCACTAAAATCGCTCTCTAATCGGGAGAATGGTATGTATATATTATTATAGATTTGTTTAAAAATTTAGATGCATTAATTAAATATATTAATATAATTCTGGTGGTAATCATTAGTACCACAATTAATCAAAGGATTAACATAATATAAGAATTGTGAGGAAATTATTGGAACTTTCACGTGTAGGAGTAAACATTATTGGAACGTACACGTGTATAGTCCCAGCCGTCTTGATAAGACTTCTCGTCTAGACATCATTCACGCATTAAACCATACACGATTAAGGTGTAGCGACTCTCTTGATTGTACACTAAGGTGTAGTCACGCTCATCTTAATATGATTGAGCCAGCATAACCGATCAATCGGTTAAACCAAGGACTAAGTGGTAAAAACACCACAACAATAGTGCCGCGCCAGGAACTGTGGAAGGTTAACCTTGGCACCACCAACTCGGCCTACAACCCTCGCCGCCATTACGTGCACCTACCACAATTACCAGCGCCCTTAGCCACCCTACAGCGACTACCACCACTCCATCAAATAATAATCAAGCCTTCAAATCATCAACCCATCTACCGCTTTTTTTTTTTTTTTTTTTACATCACAAAGGACTGGCCAAGGGCACAAAAAAATGGGTAACACAAAGCCCGCTTAGTTGCCAGTCCCTATAAAGAAGACAGTAAGAGAATGATAGAAAAAAGAGGGATGAGCCAATTTAGTTCGCGGTGTGTCTTGTTACTCTTCTTTTAAAAAATTAAGTCATAGGAAAGTGGAAAAATAAAAACAGGAAGAGAGTTCCAGAGTTTACCAGTGAAAGGGATGAAATAGTAAAGATACTGATTAACTCTTGCATTAGTAAGATGGACAGAATAGGGATGAGAATGAGTAGAAAGTCCTGTGCAGCGAGGCCGCGGGAGGGGTGGAGGCATGCAGTTACCAAGTTCAGAAGAGCAGTGAGCATGAAAATAGTGGTAGAAGAGAGCAAGAGAAGCAACATTGCGGCGGAGATTTAAAGATTGAAGACAGTCAGTCAGAGGAGGGGCGTTGATGAGACGAAAAGCTTTTGACTCAACCCTGTTTAGGAGAGCTGCATGAGTGGATCCTCCCCAAACATGTGAGACATACTCCATACATGGGCGGATAAGGCCCCTGTAGAGAGCAAGCAATTGGGAGGGAGAAAAAAAAGGACGCAGACGCCACAGGACACCTAACTTCCTAGAAGCTGTTTTAGCAAGAGATGAGATGTGAGATTTCCAGTTCAGATTTTTAGTAAAGGATAGTCCTAGAATGTTCATTGTAGAAGAAGGAGACAGTTGAGTGTCATTGAAGAAGAGAGGATAGTTTTCTGGTAGGTTTTGTTGAGTAGATAGGTGAAGAAATTGGGTTTTTGAGGCATTGAACAAAACAAGGTTTGCTTTGCCCCAATCAGAAATTATAGAAAGATCAGAAGTTAGGCGCTCGGTGGCATCTCTCCGTGAATCACTTAGTTCCTGTTGAGTTGGACGTCTAATAAACGACGTTGAAAAATGCAGGGTAGAATCATCAGCGTAGGAGTGGATAGGGCTTTGAGTTAGACTTAGAAGATCATTAATGAATAATAGAAAGAGAGTGGGTGATAGGACAGAACCCTGGGGAACACCACTATTGATAGATTTAGGAGAAGAACAATGTCCGTCTACAGTAGCTGCAATAGAACGGTTTGAAAGGAAACTTAAGATGAAGTTACAGAGAGAATGATAGAAACCGAATGAGGGTAGTTTGGAAATTAAAGATTTGTGCCAGACTCTATCAAAAGCTTTTGATATGTCAAGGGCAACAGCAAAAGTTTCACCGAAACCCCTAAAGGAGGATGACCAAGATTCAGTTAGGAAAGCTAGAAGATCGCCAGTAGATCGCCCTTTACGGAAACCGTACTGACGATCAGATAGAAGATTGTGAGCAGATAGATGCTTAAGAATCTTCTTATTAAGTATAGATTCAAAAACTTTAGAAAGGCAGGAAGTCAAAGCTATAGGACGGTAGTTTGAAGGATTAGAACGGTCACCCTTCTTAGGAACAGGTTGGATGTGAGCAAACTTCCAGCAAGAAGGAAAGGTGGAAGTAGATAGGCAAAGACGGAAAATTTTGACCAGGCAGGGTGCAAGCACAGAAGCACAGTTTTTGAGAACAATAGGAGGGACTCCGTCTGGCCTTCCGAGGATCTAGGCCAGAAAGGGCCAAGAAAACATTATTACAAAGGATCTTAATGACAGGCATAATATAGTCAGAGGGTGGAGGAGAAGGAGGAACAAGCCCTTCATCAACCAGAGTGGAATTTTTAGCAAAGGTTTGAGCGAAGAGTTCAGCTTTAGAAATAGATGAGACAGCTGTGGAACCATCTGGGTGAAGCATAGGAGGGAAAGATGAAGAAGAGAAATTGTTAGAGATGTTATTTGCTAGATGCCAGAAGTCACGAGAGGAATTTGATTCAGAAAGATTTTGACATTTTCTATGAATGAAAGAGTTTTTGGTAAGTTGAAGTAAAGATTTGGCATGATTACGGGCAGAAATATAAAGAGCATGAGTTTCAGGAGATGGATGCTTACGGTACCGTTTGTGATCACCACTCTATCTCGGACAGCATGAGACCAAGCAGAGTTAAACCAAGGTTGACGGGCTTTAGGATTAGAGAAAGTGTGTGTAATGTACGCCCCCATGCCAGAGACTATGACCTCAGTAATGCGCTCTGCACAAAGAGATGGGTCTTTGACATGGAAGCAGTAATCATTCCAAGGAAAATCAGAGTAGTATTGCCTTAGGTCTTCCCACTTAGCTGAGTTGAAGTGCCAGAAGCACCTCCGCTTAGGTGGGTCCTGGGGCGGCACCGGAGCGATAGGACAGGTTACAGAAATAAGATTGTGATCGGAGGAACCCAACGGAGAGAACAGTTTCACAGAGTAAGCAGAAGGGTTAATAGTTAGGAAAAGATCAAGAATGTTGGGCGTGTCTCCAAGGCGGTCAGGAATACGAGTAGGGTGCTGCACCAGCTGCTCTAGGTCTTGGAGGATAGAAAAGTTGTAGGCTTGTTCACCAGGTTGGTCAGTGAAAGAAAAAGATAGCCAAAGCTGGTGGTGAACATTGAAGTCCCCAAGAATGGAAATTTCTGCTTCAGGAAATGAGATGAGATGTGCTCCACTTTTGATGTTAAATAGTCGAAGAATTTTACATAGTCAGAGGAGTTAGGTGAGAGATATACAGCACAGATAAATTTAGTAAGAGAGTGACATTGAAGTCGAAGCCAGATGGTAGAAAATTCGGAAGATTCAAGGCCGTGGGCACGAGAGCAAGGATGTCATTGCGCACATATACGCACAGCCAGCTTTAGATTGAAAATGAGAATAGAGACAGTAAGAGGAGACAGAAAAAGGTCGGCTGTCAGTGCTCACAGACAACTGGGTTTCGGTGAGGAAAAGAAGATGAGGTTTAGAGGAGAGATGATGTTCAACAGAGAGAAAGTTAGATCTAAGGCCGCGAATGTTGCAGAAGTTTAAGGAGAGAAGGCTACAAGAAGTATCAAGACACCTCGAGTCGTCACCATTGAATCGGTCCGACCTGGGAATATTTATGGTCCCCTCCCCAGTAAGGGACTCCGAGGCAGGGTGTGTGAACGCCATTTTGAAATTTGAGTGAAGATAGTGTAGGGATGTAAGTGCATGTAGTGTAATGTGAGTAGTAAGAGGAATTGTTTTTAGAGTGCAGGCTGCAGCTACTCTCTTGTGTATCTGAGACACTAAGGGATATGGAAAGCGAGGACACGGGAAATTTCAATGATAAGTCTGCAGCACCCCCTCAACTCCCGTAAGTACCTCCCCGGGAGTATTTCATCATGGCGGCAGGTGTCTGACTGCCTACTCCCTAAAAACTGCTGAGTATACCTTAGTTAGCGTCTAAATAGGGTATCATTGCAGTCTAGGTAGTTCTTGGGTTAATAGCAAGTTGAGTTCACATCAATTATTACTATAATTTCAAAAGTTTGGTGCCCCCTAGTGAGGATAATCTTTGGGAATGTACAAGGTAGCAGTTGTGGGGCACAACTTATGCCCTCAGCGACTGGCGGTGGAAGGTGTGGAAGTTAGGCTCTTGCGGGCACCCGGCGGTCGTGCTGATTTATTTGACAGAGACGCACGTCTCAATGAAGTACTTTAGTGGCCTCATGACCTCACAGTTCTCTTTCTGGGGGGTAACGATATATAGCCACCAGTTTCCCGCGGCCCCTTTGATAAATAACCTTGACTTGGCCGCCGTACTCGCCCGCCGTATTCGCCCGCCGAGTCACAGACAGCCACGGCACACTGGCCGCATTGGTAAGCTACCATCCGCCAACAATGTTTGCGAAGTTAGTTGTATTAAATAAAGTGGTGGATGGTTATAAGCATGGCTTTGCGCCTTGGTAGGCCGAGTCAACTGCTTATCCACCCTTTGACTAAAATACTTAAATTAGGGAACCCTAACTCGTAAGCTTGTATCCAACCTTTTTTTTTTTTTTTTTTTTATTTCATCTAATCATCAATTAAAATCATGGCGGAAGGGGATAAAGCATTAGCGGCTAAATTAGGATGGCTTACACGCATATATATAAAAAGTGTGAGGAAGCAGCTGAGACTATCCCTATTGACTATAATAGTTTAAAGACAGGTCTGCTAATGTTAAAAACTAAATGGGATAATTATGAAGAGGCTTACTTTCAATCATTAGAAGCTGGCTGGGGATTCATAATTAATTAATTATGAGACCAAGTATGATCAAGTATGTACAAAACACATGGAAACTGTATTCAAATATGAGAACTTAGTGCTTGATCAGAAACCCACAGCCAAAGCCTCTTTACCCCAACTTAAATTACCAGATTTGTCATTGCCCCATTTTGAAGGGGAAAATTGGTATTCTTTCTGGGATAAATTCAAATTTATTTATGATAGGACTGGTTTAACAGAGGTGCATAAATTAATCTATTTGTTAGGTCAGTTCTGCATATCTGCTGGTAAAGATGCAATACAAGCCTGTCCTATTAGTCTGGGTACTTGTAAGAAGTGTAGAAAATCCATTCATCACATTGCCTTATGTCCTAATGGTGATGTGAGAACAGACCCTACGGTCGTTAAAATGGCAGTAACTAATAAGAGTAGTTCATCCGCGGTCCCTACGGCAGAATTGAAGGTGAGCCACACTGATAATTCAGCCATTGTGAAAACAATGTTTGACAGTGGTGCACAAAGATCATTTATTAGTGGAAAGATAGTTTATCTATTACAACTACCTATAATTAGCAGGATGAACTTAGCCATTTCGGGCTTTCTGGCCAAGAAAGAAGCTCAAGGCTTTGACATTGTTCGACCACTAGTCCAATTAGGAAATTATAAATGTAGGGTAGCTGCTGTAGTTAATAACATCGGTATAAATTTAACTGTAAAAGGACTAAAATCTACAGCTGAAAATGTTAAAAGAGAAAGGTGTTATACTAGTTAGAAATATCTTTGAAGATGTTGATGGTCCATACCAATTAATAATGTATAATAATAGGCGCTGATTATTTTAGGCGATTCCTAATTAAGGTCATCAAAAGACATAACATTTCCATGTTCACCAGTGGTGGTGGTGATGTTATAATGATGTTATATTGGGCATAGTGAGCCCAATAACTATATGGGGTAAATGTCTAATACTAAAGGTCTAGGGAGATCACCTCGATTGGGATACCCCATTGATGGGAAATATACAGCAGAATGGGAGACTATAAAATCTGAGTTCAATAAGATAAATGAAGTTCACATAAGTAGGATAATAAATACTGATGGGCGACAACCCCAGCAACTACACACATTTTGTGATGCTTCAAAAAGTGCATAAGGTGCAGTAGCTTATCTTAAAGCAGGAGAAGAATGTAATTTAATTATGTCTAAGTCTCGGGTTGCCCCAATTAAGCCTAGAACCTTGCCTCAAATGGAGCTGACTGCATTAGAATTAGGCACTAAATTAGCACAATATCTAAGTAATTTATTAGAAATTGGTGAGGTATATATGTGGACTGGTAGTGAAATTTGCCTACACTGGTTAGTGAAACATAA
>JACEEZ010023705.1:57043-64543 GCA_016584305.1 Chionoecetes opilio | reverse complement strand
GTACACATTAACCATTTGTTTGGAGACCACCATTGTCATGCATAAGTCTCTCTCTCTCTCTCTCTCTCTCTCTCTCTCTCTCTCTCTCTCTCTCTCTCTCTCTCTCTCTCTCTCTCTCTCTCTCTCTCTCTCTCTCTCTCTCTCTCTCTCTCCCTGCGGGTAATTGTTACAGCTAATTAGACAGATTGTTAACGTGTGAAAGTGATTCGTTTATGCAAATGTCGAGTGTCGGAGGCGGTTTGTGGGAGGTAAGGAAGATAAAAAAAAAAACTGCACACACCCTGGCAGGAAGCTTAATGTATTCAAACGAGAGGAAGAGGAGGGAAGGAGGGAGAGGAAGAGTGCAACCCAAGAAAGGATAAGCTCTAGAGAGGGAGAGGAGATAGAAAGAGGAAGAAGAAATGTAGGATTGTAGAGAAAGTATAGTAGAAATAGTCTCTCTCTCTCTCTCTCTCTCTCTCTCTCTCTCTCTCTCTCTCTCTCTCTCTCTCTCTCTCTCTCTCTCTCTCTCTCTCTCTCTCTCTCTCTCTCTCTCTCTCTCTCTCTCTCTCTCTCTCTCTCTCTCTCTCTCTCTCTCTCTCTCTCTCTCTCTCTCTCTCTCGCACACAGTGTGCATTGCAACAAGACAAAGACACAGGCTATTTGCATCAATATCCCCGCATTTAATATCACGAGGAGAGGAACTGTTTGTTGTCGCTGGCGAGGCGGCGGGGAGCTTAAAGGACACACGAGACACCCACGGAGACGCGTCCTTCATAATGCACCAACAGGAGGAGGAGGAGGAGGAGGAATACATAGGAATACATAGGAATAACAGACACCAGGAGACCTATTGGTCGATAACGAGGGTATCTGCTGAACTACATACTACTAACTATCAACTACATGTCAGAAAACAGTTGGAAAATGATACCATGTCCCTAAAGAAGATATGAACATGGAAGTTTCGTGGTGAAGAATGATAGGATATGAAACATATTAACTACAACTACCACTAACATTAATCGATCCGGGGGACTATAATATGAATTTGCAGGGCACTATCAATCGCAGGGCACTATCAATACCCATTTATTTTACAGTGTGCATCAAGTCTGTTTTTGAATTTAGTTATTGTGCTGGCTTCGACAACATTTGCTGGTAACTTGTTCTATCGATCAACAACTCTAACATTGAGATCATTTTTACGGAGATCTGTGATGCAACGTTGGCCGTTAAGTTTTAAACCGTTATTTCTTGTTGTCACTTGAGTTGAAAGCTCGAATAGGTTCTCTTGATTAATGACATCAAATCGTATTAGGATCTTAAACGTCTCAAGGTTATCAAGTCCCCACGGATTCTACGATCCTTTAAGGAAAACATATTAAGTTTCTGCAATCTCTCTTCATAAGATGAATTTCGCATAGATGAAATTTGTTTGGTTGCTCTTCTTTGCACTGATTCCAATTTGGCTTGATCCTTTACAAAACAGGGCGACCAGAATTGAACGGCATATTCTAAGTGCGGCCTAACCAAAGACGTATATAATTGTGTCATTACTTTCGGAGTTTTATCTTCAAAGTTGCGTTTAATGAAGCCCAACATCATATTCGCCTTTTTACTGGCAGCTAGGCAATGCGGATTGGTTTTAAGATCATTACTGATGATGACACCTAAATCCTTTTCCTGCTGTACTTCAGTTAACGATTTATTTTGCATTTGATAGTTATATTTGAGGTTATCGTTGCCTATATGCATTACTTTACATATATCGGAATTGAATTTTAATAGCCATTTATCACTCCAATCTGATAGTTTGTCGAGATCACTTTGTATGAGTTCGCAGTTTTCTCTTGTATATGCTTTACCGCCTAATTTGGTGTCATCTGCAAATTTCGATATTTTAGATACAAGTCCGCAGTCCAGATCGTTGATATATATCAGAAAAAGAGTAGGACCCATGACTGAGCCCTGAGGCACCCCACTAGTAACATCTAACTAATCAAATGCCTCGCCATTTATTACTACCCGTTGTTTACGATTTGAAAGCCAATCGGCAATCTATGAACATAATTGCTCTCTTAAGCCATGTGCCCTTAGCTTGGTCAAAAGTCGGTTATGGGGAATTGTATCGAAGGCTTTCTGAAAATCAAGGTATTTTCGAAGGTATTATTATTTTTTTAAATACTCCCTCGGATTACATCCGAGGGAGTTTTAGCGTCCCAGTTTGAATAAATTACATTAAAAATATCGAGTAGGTTTGTTAAGCAGGATCTCTTATTTCGAAATCCATGCTGGGAGTTTAGTATTGAGTTATTTTCATCGAGAAAAGACACTATTTTATCCCGCAATATTTTCTCAAATAGTTTAACAATCACAGACGTTAGACTAATTGGGCGATAATTACTTGCGAGGCTCTTGCTCCCTTTCTTGAATATCGGTGTAACAGTAGCTAATTTCCACATACTAGGAACATTTTTGTCCATTAGCGATTTATTGAGAATAATCTTTAATGGAAGCGAAAGCTGACTGAGACATTCGCGAAGTAATTGCGGAGAAATTTCGTCCTCCCCTTACGGATTTTGCTGGGTCAAGTTTCTGCAAATACTTTGATATTTCGTCTACAGTTATCTCCCCTATTTCCAACCTATCACTTTCGAGTCCTGCATAAATGTTTACTGGTTCTGGTAATGGAGCTTCGTCTTCTTTAATAAATACCGCATTAAAGTAATCATTGAGTACGAACACCATGCTCTTATTATCATTTACCAAGATGTTATTCTTATCTTTCAGTGGCCCAATACTTGTTTTGACGTTTTTCTTACTTCGAACGTATTGAAAGAACCTTTTCGGGTTCGATGTGGATTCTTTTGCAATTTTTTCTTCATACTCGCGCTTTTTAGTCTTAATTAATCCTTTGCAACGACGTTTACGTCATTGTATTCTCTAGAATCGTAGTCCGCATTTGATCGCTTGTAAACTTTATACGCTCGGCGCTTACTGCCAATGATTTGTTGAATCTCATTAGTCATCCAACTGGGTGTTTTTATGTTATTCAGACGTTTTCTTACCATGGGAACATGTTTTTCAAGCACCGATTGGAGTTTATTTTTGAATAAGTTACACATGTTTTCGGCGTTATTACCGTTTAGTAGGTCAATCCAATCAACTGCGCTTAGTACCCTGCTGATCTTCGTGAAATCTGCTTTATTATAATTGAGAACTAATAACCGATTTTCTGTGATGTCTACATGCAATTTATGCCGCATCTGATTAACCTGTGATCACTGTTTGCCAAATATTCACCTATATCCTATAACGTGGGCAGCCTGGGGTTAATCCCTTAAGGGGGTTCTGCGTCCCTGGCCACGGTGAGCAGTAAGGCCAATCCCTGACATAGATTGGTTGGGGGGGGGTTTGCAACCCCTACCTGTAAAAACTAAATCTAGCCTCTAACATTCTAAGAGGTAGAGGGCGGGGGCGCGGTAATCGCGCCCCCGACCCGGTTTTGCCGGGGGGCCCGACCATGCAGACCCCTCCAATGCCGACGCAGGGGAGGGGTCTGCCTATGACGAGTGCAGGGCAAAGCCCTCGGGAATCTCGCATTCTAAATCAAGTGGTAGGGCCCCCTAGCCCAACTTTTTCTTATGGGGGTGGCCGGGGCGATGCAGAAACGGCGCCTGCCCGTATAATCACTCCTGGGATCAACCTGCGGAGGGTTCTCCGTGTGGGCTAGTGGAACGTTCTCAGCCTCTCAGACGATCATCGACTACCTCTCCTATCGGGCGATCTCAGTAGGCTGAGGGTGGATATAGTGGGAACTCTCTGAGACGAGGAGGCCTGGCAGTGGCGAGACTAGCAGTGGGGGTTACACCTACTACTGGTCCGGCATGAGCAATGGTCATCGTGAACGGGGAGTAGCTATAGGCATCTCCAGCAAACTGCAGCCGTCAGTTGTTGAGGTTACTCCGGTTGATGAGCGTATAATGCGGGTGAGGATGAAAAACACTCTGGGTTTCATGTCTCTTGTTGCAGTGTACGCTTCGCTCCTATCAAGATGCGTAAAACTGAAGAGAAGGAGATGTTCTACGCCAAACTCGACTCTGTTTTAGACCAGTGTATACCTCGGGACATACTCATTGTCTTGGGCGACTTCAATGCTACTACTGGCACTGTGAGAGATGGCTACGAGTTATGTGTTGGTCTCCATGGCTCCGGTACCAGAAACACCAACAGTTCTCTGCTTCTGAACTTTGCAAGATCCAGAAGGTTGAGAATTGCAGGTTCTTGGTATCAGAGGCCAGAGCTGCACCGCTGTACATGGTATAGTAATGCCGAAGGGGTAGCTAAGGAGATCGACCACATCCTCGTTAGTACTCGTTGGAGGATCCTCCAGAACTGCAGGGTTTACCGGAGTGCTGAGTTCTTTGGAACAGATCACAGACTTGTTGTTGCTACACTTAAGCTTCATGTCAAGTCCAGAAGAATCTCAAGAGGTAACCATACTGTGTTTCATCTTGAGAACTGAATGAATTGACATGAGCTCATGAGTATGCAGTGGCAGTCTCGAATCGGTTTGATGTGCTCGGTGCTCTCGGGGACCCTGTAGGACTGTGGGATACCTTCAAACGTGAAACTCTACAGGCTGCCAAGGAGTGTATTGGGGAGCGCCCGAGGTCAAGGCGTGGTTTTGTCTCGGCGGAGACGCTGGAGAAAATCGAGGAGAGTCGCGCTGCCAGGCTGGCTGGAAACCGGGACCAGCACAGGGCTCTGTCACGCCGGACTAGAACCTTCCTGGGGAGAGATAAGGAGAGGTATGTCAAGAGTCTCGCTGAGGATGTCGAGGGTCATTTGAACGCTAATGACCTACCGCTTACCGAGCCCTGAAGAAGCTCCGTTCCAAGTCTCCTTCTCGGGCGAGTGCTATTCGAAACAGCAGATGGGCGCCTCGTGTCGGACATGGATGGGCAGATGGCTCGTTGGGCTGAGTACTTTGGGCAGTTGTTCACGGTGGCCCCTCCAACTGAGCAGCTTCACACCACTGGGTTACAGGCAGTGGATGCCGATCCTCCCATTGACGAAACCGCACCCTCTCTTGATGAAGTCAGAGAGGCTGTAGCAAAGTTGAGGGGTGGAAAGGCAGCTGGTGTTTGTAATATCAGTGCGAAGCACCTCAAAGCTGGGGGTGAGGCCGTGATCCGCGGGTTGCATGCTGTCCTGACTGCCGTGTGGCAGTCAGGTACCATTCCTCTTGAATGGAAAAGGGGGCTGGACGTCCTTATTTGGAAAGGGAAAGGGGACCGTCAGGACTGCAACAATTACCGCGGTATTACACTGCTCAGCGTACCAGGCAAGGTGCTTGCCCATCTATTGCTGACACGGATTCGCAGTCATCTGGTGAAGCATCAGAGATCTCAGCAGTCTGGGTTCACGCCTGGTAGATCAACAACGGACCTTATCCTAGCGCTTCGTGTCCTGGTGGAACGCCGACGTGAGTTTCGACATGGGATGCTTGCAGCCTATGTTGATCTCAAGAAGGCGTTTGACTCAGTGCATCGTGAGTCACTTTGGGATCTTCTGCGACTTCGAGGGATTCCTGCAAGGACTATTGGTTTGATAACTGGTCTGTATTCTGAGACTGAGAGTGCTGTGAAGTGTGGGGCAGGTGTATCCAGCTTCTTTCCTGTAAATATAGGAGTGGGGCAAGGGTGCGTCCTTGCCCCATCACTTTTCAACGCTTGTATGGACTGGGTATTGGACAAGACTTTAGATCAAAGTGATTGTGGAGCATCCGTCGGCAACACCAAGATCACTGATCTTGTTTTTGCCGATGATGCAGTCAGTAATCTTTGCTGAGTCGCTGGAGGTCCTGGTGATGGCTCTCGAGGCGCTGCACGAGGAGGCAAAGTCTTTGGGACTTGGTCTCCTGGCTCAAGACCAAGGTCCAGGTGTTTGGAGACTTACTAGATGAAGCAGTACAGTCTGTTCATGCGTGTGGCGAGGACATTGAGATCTTGGAAAGTTTTACATACTTTGGTAGCGCAGTCCATAATGAAGGCGGGTCACGTCAAAAGTCTTACAGCGGATTCGCATAGCCCACGGTGTTATGGACTCGCTCAGCGGGAGTATTTGGCGTTGTCGGTACCTGTGCAGAAGAACAAAGATCCAGATCTTCAAGTCGCTTGTGATCCCTGTCTTACTCTATGGTTGTGAGACATGGACACTAAATAGTGACTTGAAGAGACGAATCAATGCCTTTGGTAATAAGTGTCTTTTCGCAGAATCATGGGGTATCGCTGGGATGATTACGTGTCAAATCAGCGATTGCCCCGTGAGACTGAATCGAGACCTATTACCTGCATAGTCCGTCAGCGTCAACTTCGGCTATATGGGCATGTGGCACGCTACCCTGAAACCGATCCTTCCCATCGGGTTGTATCTGTAAGAGACAATCCGGCGTGGAGGAGGCCAAGGGGGCGCACACAAGGCTCGTGGCTGGGGCAAGTTGATGTTCCTTGTCGAGAGCTGCTTGGTATGGGAAAGGAGCCTGCATGGAAATTCGCGCGTGGTGACCTCCGGGAGTGGCGTCGTAGGGTGGGCGAGGCGACGCGCCCCCCGGCGTATGCCCCCTATGATTGATGACTGTTTGCCAAATGTTCACCTATATCGTAGTAATCAATCAGATCAATGTCGGTAGTGAAAACTAAATCTAGGATACTATTATCCCTGGTAGGCTCACGGACCACGTGATTTAAATATACTTCGTTTACCATATCAAGCAATCGCATACCTTCTCTATCAGCAGAATTATTATTCCAGTTTATACGCGGTAGGTTAAAATCTCCACATATAATTGTATCGTTATTATTGTTGACAACTGACTTTATCTCGTCATAGAGGAGGCAATCAACTTCTGCATTTGATTTGGGAGGACGATATATATTGCCCCAATAGTTAGCAATTTACCGTTCAGCTTAATATTTGCGTAGACTGAGTCATAATGATCTTTATGTACTTTATCGATTTAGATTGCTTGCAAATTATCTTTAATGTAAAGAATGACACCTCCACCTGCTTTATGCGTACCACAATTTAGGAATGTCTTATAGCCTGGAATGGCTATTTCAGATAATAAATGTTTATCTTTGCAGTTGAGCCAACTCTCAGTGATACGAACGATATATGGCGTTTCGGCAACAACGTATGCTAATAATTCGTTACGCTTCAAAATAATGCTTCTGGCATTTGTGTAGAGTAATTTAAGTTCCTTAATAGTTTTGGTAACCTTGCGTGAGGGTTTACCAGCAGGGTGTCTAGGGTCCACTGTAACATTGATTAAGTTAATTTGATTAGTATTTGCGGAAACGGAACGTGACCCAGCGTTGCTGTGGGGTAAGAAAGGGGTTAAGGTGATGCTGCTACTGCCGTTCGCTTGTCGTTTCTTGATCTGTAAAAAGAATCTTTATCATTTAGCAGACGTCCTAATCTTGCGTGGCCAACGGGGCTGAGGTGGAGTCCGTC
>JACEEZ010023705.1:37043-54543 GCA_016584305.1 Chionoecetes opilio | reverse complement strand
ATTGATTGTTCTTCGCCAATGACTCCCCAGGTGGTGGAGGCGGCACAGGTGCGACACGCGTTAATTACAGGTGGGCAGGTGTGGGCGGTTATGGATTGCAGGGAAAGAGAGTGCAGTGAGTGACTAGGGAGTTTCTTGTGTTACTCCATTTCTATATTTGATGGGTAAATGCCGCCTCCACCTCCTCAAAAAAAAAGAGAGAAAAAAGGCTTCTAACATGTGTTGCATCCACGAACATCCTTCTACCATATGTTGCTATTTTAATCTGTTATTCTTATATATTCCTCCTCCTCGAACCTGTTCAAGCTTTCTCCTCAAGTGGCAACAAGAAACAACGGTTTAAAACTGAATGGTCAGCGTTTCATAACAGATCTCCGTAAAAATTATTTCAATGTTAGAGTTGTGATTCGATGGAACAAATTACCAGCAAATGTTATCGAAGCCAGCACAATAACTTCATTTAAAAACAGACTGGACGCGTACTGTAAAGTAAATGGGTGAAAGGTGCGGTGAAAGAAGATGATGGATGGAGGTCTATGAGAGTGGTGGCTGCAGTGAAGGGTTAGGTGTTACTTGTAATTGCCTGGGGATTAGGGTGTCCCTTATTTGGCAATTTTCGAATTTCAACCGGGACGGGCAGGCATATTGATCCATTCTCTCTAAAAACGACGTGTGCAAAATATTTTTGAAAAATATTAATATTTAGGGGTAGCGCAATGATTCTAAAATTTGACATATTTCACAGTAATTTTACTACGGTTCTTGGTTTATTATAATAACACATGCATGACATTTTGGTTTGTATGTCACAGCTTTGAATCAAGGAAGCCCTCTCAAACATGTTTGTACTGGTTGTGTTATGAAAGTATCTCTCTGGCCACCCCCTCTCTATGTCACGTTTCAGACTGGATTTCGTCAATAAGTTAAAACATGTCAGCCGGGCAGCCATAACTGTTGGAGCTGGAGCTGATTGTCCTGGGCCGACAGCCGCTGCGTGGGATCAGGATATTGCGTACTGGTGCCCTCCACTGTGCCCGCTGGATGGCGAAAATCCTTTACGCCATCAAGATCTACCTGTTCCGCTATCCAGATCAGTTCCGCCTCACTGCAGGAGAGAAATCTGGAATTTGACGCCTCGTCGCTTTCACCGTCTCGACGTACGTGTCGTCTTGGTTCCGTGCGACATCCCCGACTGCGGGCCTGACAAGAGACCTCCAACTGCTCAAGATGTTGGTGTCCTACCCACCACTCACGGTGGACCCTCCAACTGAGCAGCTTCACACCACTGGATTACGGGTAGTGGATGCCGATCCTCCCATTGACGAAACCGCACCCTCTCTTGACGAAGTCAGAGAGGCTGTAGCTAAGTTGAGGGGTGAAAAGGCAGCTGGTGTTTGTAATATCAGAGCAGAGCTCCTCAAAGCTGGGGGTGAGGCCATGATCCGCGGGTTGCATGCTGTCCTGACTGCCGTGTGGCAATCAGGTACCATTCCTCCTGAATGGAAAAGGGGGCTGGTCGTCCCTATCTGGCAAGGGAAAGGGGACCGTCAGGACTGCAACAATTACCGCGCTATTACACTGCTCAGCGTGCCAGGCAAAGTGTTTGCCCATCTATTGCTGACACGGATCCGGAGTCATCTGCTGAAGCATCAGAGACCTCATCAGTCTGGGTTCACGCCTGGTAAGCCAACAACAGACTGTATCCTAGCGCTTCGTGTCCTGGTGGAACGCCGACGTGAGTTTCGACAGGGGATGCTTGCAGCCTATGTTGATCTCAAGAAGGCGTTTGACTCAGTGCATCGTGAGTCCCTTTGGGATCTTCTGCGACTTCGCAGGATTCCTGCATGGACTATTGGTTTGATAACCGGTCTGTATTCTGGGACTGAGAGTGCTGTGAAGTGTGGGGCAGGTGTATCCAGCTTCTTTCCTGTTAATACAGGAGTGAGGCAAGGGGGCGTCCTTGCCCCATCACTTTTCAACGCTTGTATGGACTGGGTATTGGACAAAGTTGTAGATCAAAGTGATTGTGGAGCATCCGTCGGCAACACCAAGATCACTGATCTTGTTTTTGCCGATGATGCAGTAATCTTTGCTGAGTCGCTGGAGGTCCTGGTGATGGCTCTCGAGGCGCTGCACGGAGAGGCAAAGCCTTTGGGACTTGAGGTCTCCTGGCTTAAGACCAAGGTCCAGGTGTTTGGAGACTTACTTGATGAAGCAGTACAGTCTATTCATGCGTACGGCGAGGACATTGAGATCTTGGAAAGTTTTACATACCTTGGTAGCGCAGTCCATACTGACGGCGGGTCACGTCAAGAAGTCTTACGGCGGATTGGCATAGCCCACGGTGCTATGGACTCACTCAGCGGGAGTATTTGGCGTTGTCCGTACCTGTGCAGGAGGACAAAGATCCGGATCTTCAAGTCGCTTGTGATCCCTGTCCTACTCTATGGTTGTGAGACATGGACACTAAATAGTGACTTGAAGAGACGAATCAATGCCTTTGGTAATAAGTGTCTTCGCAGAATCATGGGGTATCGCTGGGATGATTACGTGTCAAATCAGCGATTGCACCGTGAGACTGAATCGAGGCCTATTACCTGCACAGTCCGTCAACGCCAACTTCGGCTATATGGGCATGTGCCACGCTACCCTGAAATCCTTCCCATCGGGTTGCATCTGTAAGAGACAATCCGGCGTGGAGGAGGCCAAGGGGGCGCCCACAAGGCTCGTGGCTGGGGCAAGTTGATGTTTTTTGTCTAGAGCTGCTTGGTATGGGAAAAGAGCCTGCATGGAGACTCGTGCGTGGTGACCCTCGGGAGTGGCGTCGTAGGGTTGGCGAGACGACGCGCCCCCCGGCGTATGCCCCCAATGATTGATACCCCGACAAAGCAGTGGCCATGGCGACGGCAACGGTCTTCGGGTGCCATCTCTGGTACTTGGGCGAGAGGAGAGTTCTCATGCATTCTTCGACGATTACCTGGCCATTGAGACGAAACGGGAGATGTTGAGGACTCTGCAGGAGGAAGAGGGCTTCGACGACCCTCCTCGACGAGCAACGGTCGAGCTTACATCCACTGATCTGGCAAAGAAAACTGTTGGAAGTCTCGTGACGTCTGTCACGCCGTCCTTCTTCGAGATCCTTGGGTTGGATGCAGGTCTTCTGGCAGTCGACCCAACGGCGTGTCCCGACAATGCGGGATACACCACCACCGCCGCCTGCGTCACGGAACTGCGCACTGTGAACGACTTCGCTGAGCGAGGCGTCACCCTGATGCAGGTCAACCTGGCCCTCACCAAGAACGAAGAGCAGAGGCAGTTCCTCCTCCAAGTCGTGGAGGAACACCGGAGGAAATATCCCGACGCCCGAAAGTCCACAGTGACTGTGAGCTAGGCAACAATGAGTGGGAGATGGGCGCCCACCCTAGAGGGGCTAGTACTGAAGAAGAGGGGGGCCTATATTCAACGCTGTGAAATGAAACGTGCTTACAGCTAGGTTTATTACCTCAATGAATATAACATTCAAATCTTTTAGTGACAAATACTTTTGAAAATGACCTATATCGGCACATAGAAAATTTCCAATTCTTACAGAAAATGATAAACTTCAACCTCATTGCACGACCCCTAAATATTAATATTTCTAGACAGATCTTTACATATGTTGTTCTTCGGGCAAATGGAACACTTCGACCGCCCGTCCCGGATAAAATTCCGAAAAATCTAAATTCCCATCAAATAAGGGACACCCTACTGGGGATGTAAATGATAAAGTAACCATGTAACTTTCTAACAGGGGTCTCTCTCTCTCTCTCTCTCTCTCTCTCTCTCTCTCTCTCTCTCTCTCTCTCTCTCTCTCTCTCTCTCTCTCTCTCTCTCTCTCTCTCTCTTTCTCTCTCTCTCTCTTTCTCTCTCTCTCTCTCTCTCAATCCTACAGATATACAAATGTAAAGATTCAAATAGAAAAATATGTCAGTGAAAAATTCATAATGAGGCATTCAAGGAGACAATGGAGCGAGCTTAACATGACAGAAATTCATGATTTATACTCAAATCACCTGCGCAATGAGCGTTGGAGATTTCAGTCTTTATTATACTGACTCCTCACTCGCTCTCGGCAGCTGAGGTCCGGGAGGCTTGTTCATCCTCCATGTCCCTCTTTTTGACGATGTGTGTGAGACAGCGAAGGGCGTCAGCGCGGAGCCAGAAAACCCCCAGCGTGGTGAGTGCGCAGAGGAGGGCGAGGCCGTCCCTGTGTGCCTGGCCGAAGTAAGCGTCCACACTCACATAGTAGAGCGTGGCGGAGCTCAGCAGCAGCAGGATGGTCAGCAACAGGTGGTACAGCATGACGTTATTCTCGCCGACGCAGTTATTGATGAGCAGCGAGTGGTAGCACCTGTGCACCACGCAGGCGCCACACAGCCTGCAGTGGCGGGCCGTGCTGGGGACGCGCCTACCGCACGGCCGACACCACCGCTGCACGGGGTCTAGGGTCTCCATGTGGTCCCAGCGCGGCGCGAACATGGCCTGCCACAACACACACAGGAACAGCGACACCAGGAGGCCGTACACCAGGTAGACAGGAGTGGCGGGGTCAAAGGGCAGCGTCACGTTGTACAGCTCCCCCATCCTGCCCAACACGGAAGGGATCACTTGCACGAGCAGGACGGGCGCCCCCAGGTAGCCTAAGGCGGCGGCCGCCAAGGTGATCAAAGCCAACGAGAGCCACCACACCGCCGGGGCCGCGGCCTTACCCTGGTGGTGCGCTGGGAACTGTTCTGCTGGCTGCCCGGGACCTTTGGTTTTCTTCCGTGACGAGGCGCTGCCGGAGGGAACGTTTCCTCCGTTACCCAGTACGTTGGTATTCATTCCCTCGCTCGGTATTGAAGTCTTGGAGGAGATCACGGTACTTCCATTATCCGGCATGTTGGCAGATGGTTCGTGGTTTGCATCGCGTGAAGCATTGGTATTGATAGTCTGGGTCATTCCTTGAGTTTTGGAAGAAGTTATGTTATCGTCAGAGGGTGTCACGGTAAGAATGTCTGAGCTTTCATAAACCTGTGGCTTTGGACATGTGTTTGGTTCCTGCAAAGGTTCGGTGCAGCTTATGAAACTCTCGTGGTCTGATGCTGCGTCGTCCCTGTGAGGTGAAGGTGAATGTCTGTGTGTGGGCATTGGTGGACATTAAGAGGCAGGTGATGCCGGGATGTTACTTTGGGAACGGCGGCATCAGAGTCAGCATGTTCCTCCTGCCTTTCGGCCTCGTGCACGCTTTTGTGCGACCTTTTAAGCTTTACGTTAAAATTGTTCATATTAAATTCTGAGGTAAGGTGTTCGAGGCCGGACTCCAGACGATTCAGAAGGTCGCCCATCGTGTGCTGGAGTTGTAACTTGTAGGTTCGGTGCCTCGCGTAAACCTTCGCCTGGAGGCGCACGTCAGCGGGAATCCCGCGCAGGCTGGTCGTGTCTATTGCCTGATACGGCGTCACATTGACGCATCCGGTGCGCTGTCTTCCCTGCCAGGCGTGACTCTTGAGGGTAAACGCGGCGATCTTCCGCTGCCGGGCAAAACATAGCAGACAGGCGGCATGGCGCGCCGTGAGCTTCAGGCGGAGCTGCCCCGGCCAGGGCCCCGCGGCCAGCGCCTGAAACCGCAGGGAAGGCGTGCAGCGACTCTCACGGTCTGGTGCTGCCTCGTGCACGTCAATGACCGGTGAGTGTGCACACGCTGCACGGTGCGCGGTGGTCGAAGCTGCGTGCACGGTGGTGGTGTGCGACCGCTCCAGCTGAGCGGCAAAGGTGCTCAGGTTGAAGTGTAAGGTAAGGTGATTAAGGCCGGACTGCAGGCGGTGCTGGAGGTCGCCCGCCGTGTGCGGGAGCACCTACCTGTAGGAGCGGTGCCTCGTGCACATCTTCAGCCTGAGAGGCTCACCAGGGGGCGCCCTTTGCAGGCTATCTACGTCAATCTTCTGGTAGGATGCAACATTAACGAGTCCGCCGCCTCCTCCTCTCTGCCAGGCGTGATCCTGCATGATGAACGCGGCGAGCACGCGCTTCCCTGCCAGCCCTGGGAGGCACCCGGGCTGGCGGACCCACAGCTCGAGGCGGAGCTGCCCACGCCAGGGCACCAGCGTGCGGATCTTGAGGCGCAGGTACAAGGTTTAATACTGGACATGATGAGTCTTTGTTTGATATCCTCAAGACCTCACTCACACCATGGGTGTAAATCAGAAAAGGAGGTAGGAGTTAGAAAGATTGGAACCGGTGACCCTACTTAAGAGATGAGTCGAGGGGAAGGAGAATGTAAGGCAGGACAAGACAGTATCTTGACACTCCTGCTGCTGCTCATACCAAAAACGATTCACGATCTAGGTAGAGGTGGCGGGGCAGCCAATCAGCGTCGTTCTTTTTCTATTCCCAGCCAATAGAAAACTCGGAAGCTGTAAAACTTGCGGCTCACAAGCATGAGGCTATCAGAAGGTTAAATCCCTTACTGCCTCTGCCCCCCCCCACCCTCTCTCTCTCTCTCTCTCTCTCTCTCTCTCTCTCTCTCTCTCTCTCTCTCCTCTCTCTCACTCTCTCTCTCTCTCTCTTCTCTCCTCTCTCTCTCTCTCTCTCCTCTCTCTCTCTCTCCTCTCTCTCTCTCTCTCTCTCTCTCTCTCTCTCTCTCTCTCTCTCTCTAATACACCCTTTTTCAGGCATCACATCTTCAGTCTCGTTTCCAATACGAACTCGCAGGGTAAACATCGGTAAAAAATCCTCCTCCCTCCATCTCTCCCAAGTGCTCCCTCCCCCCTCTCACTCAGCACCGCCTCCCTCCTGCCGCTGCTGCCCCTATTACTACTCTCATCCCTCCCGTTTTGGAACCGCTTGCCCTACTTTCCAATTTTTGTCCTTATAGATTGTACACGTAAACGTTTTTCTATGTATATAAATGTTAAAAGTGTTGATACCATTTTTTTTTTTATTAATGTATTTTAAGTAGAACATATTTCTTTGTTATGTGTCTGTGTTTTGTTGATTATGTTATCTTGATTGTGATGTATTCAAGAGCTTGTAATTTACTATACGTATACTTGCATACATTCATACATACACGTATACAAGCCAACATAATTATGCATACATGCATACATACATACATACATACATGGGGAGGCGGTAGCGGAGTGGTTAGCGTCTCCGACTGGCGTTCTCGGTGACCCGAGTTCGATCCCGAAGAAACCTAAAAACATTTCTGCACCGTCGAGTGGACTAAGAGCACCCACATGCCCTGCCCATCAACTCTACCTTCGATTGCGAGTGCATCGGAGGACACAGGGGGCGGCATGAGCCTCTAATCACAGGCATCACAATGAGAATCCTGCCCGCGCCACCACGGGCGAGGACCAACCATCATCACAGCCCTCAAGTGAACCTCCAGAGCCTACCATCCGAGCCCTGGGTCACCACTGCCTACAGGCGCTATAGGCACAAAATGTATAAAAAAATAAAAAAAAAAAACCACATACATAGATATATACATACATACATCAGGGTTGTTTGATTTAAATCGAGTTGATTTTAATCACTGATTTAAATCATGATTTTAATAAATATTTTTTTTTTTTAAATCACTTATTTAAATCATAACCTTATCATTATTTGAAAACAAGAGGGGAAAGAAGGAAAATTAAGCAAATGGGCTTTATGAACACCAATTGTATCATTTTAGTATAATTATTATATCATAATGAGACACAATGAGTGGTGCGGAGGAATCCACTGTGGCACTTTTAGATAGCAAATTACCATGTGGCTGTTTTCACAGCAGAAATATTTTTTTTCTCAATTATATATATATTTTTGTTGTACTGTACAAAAAGCCACACTACCATAACCAAAAGTTGGATGTGCATGTTACTTTTGTTTATAAAAAGCCAAAGTGATATTAACCAAAGTTAAATGTGCATTATGATTATCAAACAAAAGTATTATTCTCTTGTTCAACCGGCAAATTAATTATTACCACAACAAAAATGAAATAACATTTTTATTGAAATCGATATATAGTGTATAGTGGAATTAGCAATATTAAAAAAGAGTATAGATAAATTTAAAATTACCCATAATAGTACACATTCCTTTTTCATAATGTTTATTATCCAGAGTTTTCTAAAAGAAAGTACCTTGTAACTGCATATAATAAAGTAATTCCACTTAAATTTAAATGGCTAGACCCAACACAGAATTTAAGCATCATCATGATCATGAGGAGGAGTGTGTTTATTCATGGACTTTAAAAGGAAAACAAGTTTTGCTGCCTTCTCTGTGCCGAGGCGGTGCCTCAGTTTTGAGAGTACTGTTATATGCATTATATGTTATATTCATGTTAGATGCATATTTAATTCATTTATTTTATCTCTTTTTCGTTATAAATATGCTAAACAATATCCTTTAGTAGTTAGATTTCATGTAGAACATCAAATTAATAAAAAAAAAAAAATCGATTTAAATCAAATAAATCCGATTTAAATAAAATATATCGTATTTTTTTAATTTTGTTTTAAATAAAAAAAATCAACAACCCTGACATACATACATACAAACAAGATGCCACCTCATGTGTATACATATTCATATCATCCTCACGTACATATAAACACACGCTTTTGAATATTCATAATTTCCACAAAATTACACCGTATTTCCCTCCGTAATCTACACGCACGCACGCACGCACGCACGCACGCACGAGCACCACGCACGCACGCACGCACGCACGCACGCACGCACGCACGCACGCATGCACGCACGCACGCACGCACGCACGCACGAGCACGCACCACGACACGCACGCACGCACGCACGCACGCACGCACGCACGCACGCACGCACGCACGCACGCACGCACGCACGCACGCACAGCACGCACGCACGCACACACACCACACACACACACACACCCACACACACACACCACACACACACACACACCACACACACACACCACACAACACACACACACACACACACCACACACACACCACACACACACACACACCACACACACACACACACACACACACACGCACACACACACACACACCACACACCACATCACCACACACACACACAACACACACACCCCAAACACACACACACACACACACGCACACACACACCACACACACCACACACACACACACACAACACACACACACACACACACACACACCACACACACACACACACACACACCACCCCCAAAACCCCCACACAACACACAACAAAACAAAACCCCAAAACCACCCACAAAACCACACCCCAAAAACCCTAAAAACACCACCACAACAAACCCCCCCCCCAAAAAAAACCCCAAAAAATTACTTTCAAAAGCCCAAAAAGAATTGTTTATTCCCTTAAATTTGTAAAACTTTTTTTTTCGGAACTAATAAGAACATGAATTTAAAAGAAATTTATAGTTTTGGGGCCATAAGAGCGTTTCCCGTAAAAAATTATGATTAAACAAAAAAAAAAAAAAACAACATAAGGAAAAAACCCCTTTTTTGGGAACGAAAAACGCACAACACACTCACCACCCCCACACACCACACACACAAACCCCCAACACTAAACCCACCGACACACACACAACAAACACTTTTTTGTTGTTCCAATGTATTAAAATTGTTTGTTTTTTTTTATTGGGGTTTTGTTTTTTTTTGGTGTTGATGTTTGGGGTTTTTTTGGTTTTTTCTTTTGGGTTATTTTTCTGGGTTATACCCTAAATCTGCTTTAAGAAAAAAAAAAAAATTTCCTTTATTAATTCTCTTTTTTTTTTTTTGTATTTTTGGGTTTTAAGAATTTTCCCATTTCACTCAAAAACCCGGGACTATCAAATTTACTACACTTACACCGTACCCACACACAAACAAACTTGGTTAAGGGACTTTTACACTACTATATACTATTAAACTGTATCTATTATTTTTTTGTTTTTCTTTTTTGCTATTATTTATTTTTGCTTTGTTTGTTTGTTGTAAACTGTTTGTTTGCTTCATTGTCATGTTCTTTATTAATGTTTTTATTTAAATTCTTTTTCCGTCTTCTGGCTTAATGTTTCCTTTTACTTAATACATTTCTACTATACTCTTAATCATATATACTTGAATTTCTTTTTCTTCTTTCTTCTTCTCTTCTTTTTTCTTCTTTTCTCTTCCCCCTTTTTCTATTCTTTTTTTATTTTTTTTTTTTTTTCTTTCTTTTTTTCTCATTTCCTGTTTTTTTTTTTTCTTTTTTTTTTTCTTTTCTTTTTCTTGCTTCTCTTTTCTTTTTCCTTTTTTTTTCCTTTCTTTTCTTTTCTTTTTTTTTTTTTTTTTTCTTTCTTTCTTCTTCTTTCTTTCTTTTTTCTTCTTCTTCTTTTCTTCCTCTTCCTCTCCTCCTTTTCCTCCTTTTTCCTTCTCCTCCTCCTTTTTCCTCCCCCTCCTTTTCTTCCTCTCCTTCTTCTTCTTCCTCTTCCTTTTTCCCTTTTTCCTTTTCTTTTTCCTCCTTCTCTCTTCCTTTTCTCTTTTCCTTTTTCCTTCCCTCCTTTTTCTTCACAAAAAACGACTTGACGCGCACTGTAAAGTAAATGGGATTGATAGTGCGAGTATAGTACAAAAACATCTAGTCCCCCGTATCGATTAGTTTTTAGTGGTAGGGTAGTTGTAGTTAGTATTTTTCATTTTCCTTTTCATTCTGCACTATGAAACTTCCATGTTCCTATCCTCCTTAGGGACATGGTACTTTTTCCCAAAATTTTTTTCTTAAGTAGTTGATAGTTAGTAGTATGTAGTAAGATTACCCTCGCTATGGACCTAGGTCTCCTGGTGTCGTTTTTCCTATGAAATTTCCTATGTAATCCTCCTCTCCTCCTCCCCTCCTAAACCCGTTCTCCCCGAACACGCAACAGCAACGCCCAAACTGGGGCCAAGGCTCTTTCAATTTTTAACATATAGGGAGAAATAGTGTAAAGCACAAACCTCTTTTTGGCCCAGTAGGGCTGTTGCTGTCTGTTCTTCCTTTGTATTCCTTTGTATTACTCCTCCTCCTCCTCCTTCTCCTAAAATACTTCCATGTGCATGTATGTGTACGTGTAAAACTAGACATGTGTACGTTTCTGCTTGGCTGAAATAAACTTACACATCAATACACGTACTTACATGTACATAACTTCCGTGAATATGCTATCAAACGCTCATAAAAACGTACACAGCTCCTGAAGTAGGTACGCACGAGTTTTTAATGTAAACTGAAGCCTTAAAAGAACGTACACACACACACACACACACACCCACACACACACACACACGGAGTAGGGGTACTCCGTAGTGTAGTGGTTTAGCCCGCTTGGCTCCACAAAACCGAGAAGTTCCCCCCCGGGGTTCGATCCCCGGGCGGAGGCGGAAACATATGGGTGTTTCCTTAATACCCCAGCCCCTGTCCACCCAGCAGTGAATGGGTACCGGGTGTCAGCCGGGGGTTTGTGACCCTCCTCCCGGGGTGGTGGCTTCGGCCAACACTAACCACTAAGGATGAATGATAAAAATGTTGATATGGAGACGTGGCCATACGAGCGTTGCTCTGGCCCTGTAAAAAATACAACTAGATGAATACAACTAGATGAATACACACAACACCACACACACAACCACACACAACACACACACACACACAAACACACACAAAAAAAAAAGAGAAAATATCACAAAAAAAGACGTTTAAATATGTTATTTTTCATACACAATTTTGTTTTGTCTCTCTCTTCTCCCTTACCCCCTTCGTCTCTCTTCTCTCTTCTCTCTCTCTCTCCTTCTTCTCTCTCTCTCTCTCTCTTCTCTCTCTCTCTCTCTTCTCTCTCTCTCTCTCTCTCTCTCTCTTCTCTCTCTCTCTCCCCCTTTTTCTCTCTCTTCTCCCCTTTTTGCTCCCCCCTCTCTTCTCTCTCTTCTCTTCTCTTTTTCTCTCTCCTCTCTCTCTCTCTCTTTCTCTCGCTCTCTTCTCTTTTTTAGTATACTGCAGATAGGTGAAATATTTGGAAGAATTGTGGGTTTGGTGAAACAAGCATGAAATTTGGCAGACAATTAAAAAAGGTGCTTGGGAAGATATTTGGCTATAGGGCCATTCTTCCATGACGGAGTGCCTGCCATTTACAAAATGCTCCAAAAACTTCTCGAAGTGAATATCCGCTATAGCATGGTGCTCTTGCACACTTTTAGTTTTGTCTCTACTCTCTTTTCTCTTCTCTCGCTAGTTCTTTTCTTCTCTCATATGTCTGTTTTCTCTAATGTGGTATTAGTCACGTAATCTATAATATCCTTTTTAATATTTGGGCATGATCTTGTGAATCTATCCTCTGGATTCAGATCTTTTTGTACTGTGCTTTCATTTTTCTCTCCTATTATCCTTCACTCTTTGCCTTCTTCTCTTTCTCTCGCCAATTTCTGTGTATCCCTACATGCAGATACGGTCAAAATGGAAAGAAGTGGGTTTGTCGGGAAACAAGGCTTCAAATTGGCCAGCCGATTACAAACGTGCTTGGGAAAGATAGGCTAAGGACAATTGCATTCCTTGTCGGAGGTTTTGACAGAAATGGCTGTGCCCACAAATATCTTCTCGAAGTTGTATGATGGCAATGGTGCTGTGCAACACTTAGTCGCACAAGCCTCTCGACTAGTTTTAGGCTCCTCTACAACGGCATAATGTAAGTTTTGCGTAAAAAAGATGTGTGAATTTAGTCACAAGAAAGTTCACCAAAGTCTGTTAAAATACTTGAGCCGAAACTGTCATTTTGGCCCTTGGATCGGGATGAGGGTTTTGTTGACCTGTGAGATGTTGAAGTGTTAGAGTGGAGACAGCGAGTAAAAGTGCACCTTTCCATTTTTTAAAACCATATTGTTGAGATCTTCGGTGTGAAAATTTGGGCAACAGTGTTACAAGTGGTATCCACCTACGCCGTGGACATCAACCATATCATAGAAATACAAACTGCTGGGCAAGTTGCGTTTATTTTAAGAAGTTAATTAACAGTAGAGGTGTTACTTTTTCTCTACCGCTCAGTGAACATAAGCGGTAAAGAACGTTGGCGAGGTTCTGTAGGTTTATGGCAGGACGGCTGTTTGCCCACCCTCTATCAACCCTTTTAATGCTTCACTGATGGGCAATGGCATTGAATAACTACACTAACGTAAATCCCATATTGGCAAAATTTTTACGACTCTTACTCCCTCCAGAAGGAGACAAAAATTACAGAAGTGCGGAGCGTAAGAAACCCCCGTGCTGCACTTGACGACTCTGCTTAGCTTCAAAGAAGTTTTTATACCGCAGAGTGCTGGTAAGGAAAGTACTACCGCGCGAAACCGCTTCCGTCATAACTCACCAGTAGGGGCTTTGACTCGAAAAGCATCAACATTTGGGCTTGATATCAATGTCAGGAAGGCTGCAATGAAATTGCAGGACAAATCCCTACTGGCCAAACTGAGTGCAGGAGACTTGATTGCACAAGAAGCCCGGTACCATCTGCCATGCTTGCTCTCTTTGTACAACAGAGCTAGAGAAACAAAAACATATGAAGAGTCTGGTGTGGACAAAATGAATCATGGCCTTGCATTTGTTGAGCTGGTATCTTATATTGAAGATACTAGCATGGACAGTCTAGCTGCACCCATCTTCAAACTCAGCGACCTGGTCGATCTGTACACAACAAGGCTAGAACAACTTGGAACTGATGTTGCAGGACGCGTCCACGCCACTGACCTCAAAAGAGAGTACTGGCCTACTTTCCAGACATGGAAGCTCACAAGCAAGGCCGAGATGTAGTCCTCATTTCACACGAAGATGTTGGACAAGCACTGAGAAAAGCATGTGAGCATGATGCTGATGGTGATGCTGTTCATCTTGCCAGGGCTGCGAACATAGTGAGGAGAGACATGTTCAAGATGAAAAACCAGTTTGGTGGTTCCTTTGAACCCAACAGCCAGGAAGATTCTGTTCCAGTGTCTCTGTTAGCGTTAGTTGCTATGGTGTTGAATGGGCCAAACATCAAGGCACAGTCAAGCTCTTCAACAATGCCCCAGCCAGTGCTCACGATTTCCCAGCTATTGATGTCCAACAGCATGGTACAACGTCGGGAGAATCAGCAGGCCCCATGTACAACAAGACACAACCAAGGAAGGGAAACACTTTTGCCCATCTACTTGGGTGTGATGGTCCACACGAAGACACCAGCACAGAGGAGGGTGTGAACCAGGCAAGGAAACAGCTGTTCAGCAAGAAAGGCAGAGCTATTGATGGTCTGCCTCCTACACAGGCTGCACTCATCCAACACACCAAGAGAGCTGTCTACCAGGCTGGTCACTGTTGGGCCCAAATGATGACCCCTGCTCCAGACCTTCCGTCACCAAGTGAATGGGGCTGGAACAAGAAGCCTGGTGGTGGATGGAGTATAACCTGGACGACCCTACCAGAAGCATCAGAAGCTTGCAGGGAACTCTTGCGATGTGGCTGCAAGAACGGCTGCAGAGGACGCTGCAAATGCCAGAAGGCGGCTCTTCAGTGTACAGCTCTTTGTCAGTGCGGTGGACAGTGCTGAGTGACGCGGCTCACAGAGAACAGTTCATTACTGTTTGGACACAATTTCCATCCTATTGACTTGCAATTAGACTATAATAAGCTATTGTGTGTACCTCTGCTACCTACAAAAACAGAAGAAACTAGGGGGGGGGGGGGGCACTCAGTATAGCGCATACCTCCGCCCGAATATTTCATCAATTGGTTGCATGATATATATATATTTATATTATATATATGCACTCAGTATGAGCGCATACCTCCGGCCGAATATTTCATCAATTGGTTGCCATGGCAACAGTTGTCAATAGATTTTATCCAAAATTAAATCCGTTCTTCCTTATACCAAATAGACTTGGTATACCGAGTTTGGTCCAAATCTATTCGTAACTTTTCGAGAAATCCTGTACACTAACAAACAGACAGACAGACAGACAGACAGACAGACAGATCGGGGTGAAAACATAACCCCTCCAACTTCGTTGGCGGAGGTAATAATTATGGGTTGTTTGACGCACTTGACGAAGTGGTCTTGATTTCAAAATCGTAACATGACGTAAAAATGATAATTCTTATTTTTTAGCTTAAACTAGTAATTATTTGCCATTTCAACTGTTATGTCGGACAGTAAAATTACTGATGTATGATTTATAATACAAAGGAAAAACATTCTCACCCCTAGAATTGATTTAACCTACAATATCAAAGAATTTCAAATAAGCGATGGCGGCCATCTTGAAAATGGCTGCCATTTTTGTCACAGGTCGAATCTGAGATGGCCCTAAATCTAAAAATCACCACTGAGGCATAGTCTACCTGCGGACCAAATTCCATGCTTGTTTCATCAAACCCACAATACTTTCACCTATCTGCAGTACTCTCTCTCTCTCTCTCTCTCTCCCCTAATGCAACGCCTCACCGTCGTTTTCTTTACCAATAACACCACACATTTGAGAACAACTATTACATTTTTTTTGGAACGTCTATCTTATTTCCCTTCAATTCTATTCCTCAACTTTTTCTTATTATTCCTCAACTACATTTCTTGAGAGTTCTGACTATTTTTCTAATTACACTGCTCTTATTATCATTTTTCTTCCTTATTTTTTCTCTCTCTCTCTCTCTCTCTCTCTCTCTCTCTCTCTCTCTCTCTCTCTCTCTCTCTCTCTCTTCTCTCTCTCTCTCTCTCTCTCTCTCTCTCTCTCTCTCTCTCTCTCTCTCTCTCTCTCTCTCTCTCTCTGTCTCTTCTCTCTCTCTCGTTGAATTACTGCCCCTCTTCTTCATCTTTTTATCATTCATTCTTTTCATCTCTCTTTCCTCATCCTTCTCTTCCTCAAATCACGCTACGCTTCCTTTGTTTTCTCTCTACCTTATCTTTCTTCTTCTCTTCTAAATCTTCTCTTCTTGTAATCTTTCTCTCTTTCTTCTAATTCTCTTCTTCTAACCTTTTTTTCTTTTTTCTTTTTTCTTTATAACATCTTACATAATATACAATTATTTACAAGTAAAAATATTTTACAGGTTAAAGGTGGTATTGTGAGTACCACCTATCTTAAAACCTAACCTTAACCACATACATATAACTATGATTACTTAATGTTAACTATTTACATGTTAACAATTAGATACTCGTGACTCAAATAAGAATGGGTTACGCACATCACTGAGCCAACACATGTACAGTCACTTTAAAAACTCTGTACCTCGCACGCAGCAAAACTAAAGTCGTCAAGCAGGTGGCCAGGGCTGCAGGTGCCACGGTCACGGCTCAGGTGTTGGGTTAACCTCTACACGGCGTGGCCAGGGCTGCAGGTGCCATGGTCACGGCTCTGTAGTTGACCTCATCGACGCGTGGCCAGGGCTGTAGGTGCCACGGTCACGTTTCGAAGCTCCCTCTCAAAACATCCGCGCCGTATCATGCTGTCGCAGGAAGGCATCGCCGTATCCGTGCGGCGTAAGTTGCGGCGGGAAGCTCGTCACCTGGAGGTGTTGGGCGTAGGGTCCCTGGGGTGGGGTCCCCAGGTGGCGGTGTGGCTGTGTGAAGGGAGGCGCCAGGTAGCAGCGCCTCTAAGGACGGCTAGTGTCTTCTGGCTGCCTACCCTGACAGCCTCAATCAGGTCCTGGTGTCTCTTGTCCGCCAGCCGCTCCCGACAGGTTTGTATCGTATGGAAGTGTCCCTGGCAGTACTCACAAGTAAGCCTCTTCGGGCAACGCTCCTCAGAGTGGCCCTGACGATGGCACCAAGAGCACTTGACCTGACGTGGCCTCTCGATGAACTTTCTGGTTACGTCTCTGTTTCCATTCCTCTCACTGGCACGCCTGTCCCTAGGCCTTCCGGGATGATTGCTCCGTCCTTGATTCCACCCTTGACTGTGAGGCGGCTGCCAGCGTCCCAGAGGTGGTTGTTGGGTCACGTCTTGAGGCCGGAGTCGCGGGCGAAAAGTAGTGTTTTCACGAACTGCCTGGGGTTGCACTGCCTGGGGTTGCAGGGGCCCCACCTCAAGGTCAGATGAAGGACGACGGGGGTTGGCAGGGTGAGGGCGTGGCGGTATGTTACCTGGTGTCGGAGACGGGTGAGGGAGTGGAGAATTGCTGCGTGGGGTGGGAGGACTAGGTGTTGAGGGACTAAGTGACGGGAGGGTGTTGGGCGGGTAGGCAAGTGAGCCGCAAATCTCTATTTCGTCCTCACCTCCGCTGTTCTCACCTCCACTGTCTGTCACTGAGGCCCACCACTCGCGAGCTGCCGCGTTTGCCCTTATGTGATCGTCCCAGTCCTTTTCTATTTTGTCCGGTCTGGCTGTGCAGGAAATAGTTCTGTGCTCTGTGTTACCACTTGCAAGGCTTCTCAGGGCGAGCAATGTGTCCACTACAGACAATGCTTCCACCAACACTCTTCGCTTTTCCGGCAGCTCGTCTA
>JACEEZ010023705.1:17043-32043 GCA_016584305.1 Chionoecetes opilio | reverse complement strand
TCTCTCTCTCTCCTCTTCTCTCTCCCCTTCATCTTTTGCTTTTAAAAGAACCAAAAGGATAGTGTATCGTAGTCCCCCCTCCCTTTCCTCCCATTCTGAAAAACCCCTACTTCCCGTTTCCTTTTCAACACTACAGGGGAAGACTAGTACGAGGCTAAAGAAGGTATTGGAAAGCCATTGAAAGAAGGACTGAGAGACAAATGGACAAACAGAGAAATACTGAAAAGACAGGAAGGAAAAGGAAAAAAGAAAAAACCATACACATCGCAAATTCAATAAAAAAAACAACTTATGTACAGAAGAAGAAAAAGAGAGAAGGAAAAAGAAAGAGAAGAGGAAGAAAAGAAAGAAAAAAAGAAAAAAGAGAAAGAGGAGGAGAGAAAAAAAAAAGAGAGGAGAGAAGATAACAGAAATTCAAAAAAAAAAAAAAAAAAAAAAAAAAAAAAAAAAAAAGGGGGAAAAAAAAAAAAAAAAAAAGGGAAAAAAAAAAAAAAAAAAAAAAAAAATTAAAAAATTGAAGGGAAAAAAAGAATTTAAAAAGGGGGAAAAAAAAAGGGGGGGGGGGAAGAAAAAGAAAAGAAAAAAGAAAAAAGGGGGGAAGGAAGGGGGGGGGGGGGGGGGGGATAGGGGGGGGGGGAAAAGGAGGGAGAGGAGGGGGGGGAAAAAAAAGGAGAGGAGAGGGGGGTTTAAAGGGAAAAAAAAAAAAAAAAGGGGGGGAAAAAAAAAAACCAAAAAAGGGGAAAAGGCTCATTGAAAAAAGCACTTTGGCCCCTTAGGGGATGAAAATTTTTTTAAAAACCCCCCAAAACCCCTTTCCTTTTTTTTCCCCCCTTTCCCCCCCCCTTTTTTTTTTCCCTTCTTCTTTCCCCTTTTTTTCCCCTTTTTCCCCCTTCCCCCCTTTTCCCTTTTCCTTTTTTTTCTTTTCTAAGGAAAAATTTAAAAAAAAAAAAAAAAAATAAAAAAGGGCCAAAATTTAAAAGTTTTTTGTTAACCCCTAGAAAAATTTTTTTTGGGGGGTTTGTTTTTTTTTTTGGGGGGGGTTTTTTTGGGGTGTGTTTTTTTGGGGGTTGGGGGGGGGGGGGGGGTTTTTTTTGGGGGGGGGGGGGGGGGGGGGGGTTTTTTTTTTTTTGGGGGGGGTTTGGGGGGGGGGGGGGGAAAAAAGAAAACCCAAAAATTTTTTTTTTTGGGGGGAAAAAAAAAAAAAAGGTGATTAATTTTATAAAAATTCTTTTAAATCCGAAAAAAAATTTTTTGTCAACCCCTTTCCTAAACCCCCTCCCCCCCCCCCCCCCTCTCCTCTTCCCCCCCCCCTTTTTTCCCCCTCCCCCCCCCCCAAAAAAACCCCTCCCCCCTAATCCCCCCCCTTTTCCCCAAACCCCCCCCCTCCCCCCCCCCCAAAAAAACAAGCCTTTAATGCAAACCCCCCCTTTATACCGGCCGTGGGCGTTCCTCAACCCAAAAAAAGAATTTTTCCCTTTACTACTGGGGGCCCCCTTTAAACAAAAAAACATAAAGGGGTTTTACCATCCGAAGAAAATTTAGCCCGGGAATTTCTTTTTTTTGTTCCAAATTTTGTGTTAGTTAAAGCAAATTTAAATTAAAAGGTGGTTTGTAAAGAATTTGTAATGTTAATGTCCCTATTGTAATTTTGTGTGTGTGTTTTTGTGTGTGTGTGTGTGTTTGTGTGTTGGTGTGTGGTGTGTTGTGTGTGTGTGTGTGTGGGTGGGTGGGTGGGTGGGGTGGGTGGGTGGGTGGGTGGGTGGGGGGTGTGGTGGGGGTGGGGGTGGGGGGTGGGTGGGTGGGTGGGTGTGTGGTGGTGGGTGGGTGTGTGTGTGTGTGTGTGGTGTGTGTGTGTGGGTGTGTGTGTGTGTGTGTGTGTGTGTGTGTTAATGATTTACTACAGTCAATTTTAGTTTGCCAGTTGAGTGTTATAATACAATTATTATTTTAGAGGCTGATGTGATACTTCTATGATAAATTGCTTTTGGAAATCCGCTTCAATAATGATAGACTTCCCTCGCTACATACCTCCTCTTCCTCCTACCCCCTCCTCCTCCTCCTCCTCCTCCTTCCTCCTCCTTCTCCTCCTCCTCCTCCCCCTTTCTCTCCTCCTCCTCCTCCTCCTCCTCCTACCTTACCCTCCTCCTTCCCCTACCATTACCCTCCTCCTTCTCCTACCATTACCCTCCTCCTCCTCCTCCTCCTCCTCCTCCTCCTAACTTAACAACAGTAGCTTAGTAATGCAACACCCTCCCACACGTTCATAACCGGTCCGATACGCGTTCACTACACGACCACAAAAATACTACGATACGTTCTCCTTTACTACATGCGCCAGCCACTTCAATACATTCTCCTCATACATAAATCATAACATTGATATTTTGTACTCTATACTCGTCAATGTATCAATCTTATGACCCGTTGGAATTACAGTTTTTAATCTGCGTTGCCTCTCGCTCATCAATGTCATCATCAATGCAATAACTTGCTTTCATTATACAAAATTGATGTTATTTTTTTTTTTTTTTTTTTTTTCATTTGGTGCCTATAGCGCCTGTAGGTAGTGGTGACCCAGGGCTCGGATGGTAGGCTCTGGAGGTTCACTTGAGGGTTGTGATAGTTGGTCCTCGCCCGTGGTGGCGCAGGCAGGATTCTTATAGTGACGCCTGTGATTAGAGGCTCATGCCGCCCCCTGGCCCTCCGATTGCACTCCCCAATCGAAGGTAGAGTTGATGGGCAGGGCATGTGGGTGTTCTTAGGCCACTCGACGATGCAGAAAGGTTTTGGTTTTCTTCGGGGATCGAACTCGGGTCACCGAAAACGCCAGTCGGAGACGCTAACCACTCCGCTACCACCTCCCTACTTGCTCACTCCTCACCATTTGCTCAATCTCCTTCAAAATGTCATGATTATGGATTGCATTACGGTGCATGGCAGGTGAAA
This sequence comes from Chionoecetes opilio, assembly GCA_016584305.1. Taxonomy (NCBI): domain Eukaryota; kingdom Metazoa; phylum Arthropoda; class Malacostraca; order Decapoda; family Majidae; genus Chionoecetes; species Chionoecetes opilio. The sequence goes on along the minus strand of JACEEZ010023705.1, from coordinate 29,097 downwards.
AACATTGATGTAACCCAGTTTGTTTTTATATATAGTCAGTCGATTCAGGTAACACTGAAGTAACTAAACGATGGTAATGATAGTTTTATTGACTTTCTTTCTAACTTCTGTATACATTAATGGCACTTTTTTCTTCTATTCAGTCAGTCGATTCATGTAACACTAAAGTAACTAAACGATGATGATGGTTTTTTTTTCTTTCTTTCTAACATACGCATACATTAACAACATACTAATGAACTCTATTGATAAACCCACGCCAACACACAACACTTACAAGGCGTGGTGTGGCGTGGCTCCTTTTGTTTCACACACGCCTGCACGCAACACAGAAGGAATCAAAGAGGCGTGTCATGTTCCTCCCACGCCTACACGCAGCACAAACAGTGGCACGGCTGCTCGTCTGTTTCTATCCACGCCTTCACGCAACACTAGAGTACGAAATCCATCATCCTTCTATCCCCTCACACAAAACACAGACTAGCAACACACACAAAACACAGACTAGCAACACACACAAAACACAAAGGAACACAAAATAACAAGTTCACTCATGCAATTTAAAATCACAACATGACACTTTTAACTCATCGACCTCATTAACAACACAACATAAAGAAGGTGCAACACAACACTGATAACGTCAACACAAAGCTACAACGAACAGAAACACAAAATAACACGTCTACTCATGCTAAAATCACAACAGGAAACTTTTAATTCATCCACCTCATACACAACAAAACAAAAGGACGTAGCAGCACAACAATGATACCAACACAATGGTACAAAGAACAGCAACACAGAAGCGATAGAGACATGGAAACAGAGCAAGGGAGGACAGAAGACAAAACAGAGCCAGGACTCAATTTACATGCAGCAAGACGGCCCGGCTTTATCACCGCCGTGTGTCAGGCAGGCATCCTGCAGGTCCCGAGAGCCGCGAGGACCGAAAGAGACGGTGGCATATGTACGTATCTGGGAGGCAACGCTAAACACAAGGTTATATAGTGGTGACGACACGGCCCGAGAGAGAGAGAGAGAGATGACGAGGGGAAAAGAGAGAGAGAGAGGGGAGAGAGAGGGGGGGAGAGAAAAGAGAGAGAGAGAGAGGGAGAGAGAGAGAGAGAGAGAGGATAGAGGAGAGAGGAGAGATGAGAGAGAGGAGAGAGAGAGAGAGAGAGAGAGAGAGAGAGAGAGATAGGAGTGAGGTAAAATAAAGCTAGTTAATTTTCTTTACCAGTCCTTCACTCAAGGTAATTATACCTAATCCTTCAATGACTCCTCCTCCTCCTCCTCTTCCTCCTCCTCTCCTCCTCCTCCTCCTCCTCCTCCTCGTTAGGCCACACTTGGAATATGCCGTTCAATTCTGGTCACCTCGTTTCGTAAAAGATCAAGCCAAATTGGAATCAGTTCAAAGAAGAGCAACCAAACTAATTCCATCTCTGCGAAATTCATCTTATAAAGAGAGACTGCGGAAGCTTAATATGTTTTCCTTAAAGGATCGGAAAATCCGTGGGGACTTAATAGAAACCTTTAAGATCCTTAAAAGGATTTGATGTCATTAATCAAGAGAATCTATTCGAGCTTTCTCCTCAAGTGACAACAAGAAATAACGGTCTAAACTGAATAGTCAACGTTGCAGCACAGATCTCCGTAAAAATTATTTCCATGTTTGAGTTGTTGATCAATGGAACAAATTGCCAGCAAATGTTGTCGCAGCCAGGACAATAACTTCATTTAAAAGCACACTTGACGCGTACTGTAAAGTAAATGGGTTTTGATGCTGCCCTACGAATTCATATTATAGTCCCCCGGATCGATTACTGCTAGTGGTAGTTGTAGTTAGCATACTTCATATCCTCTCATTCTTCACTACAAAACTTCCATGTTCCTATTTTCTTTAGGGACATGGTATCCTTTTCCAAATGTTCCTCATACATGTAGTTGATAGTCAGTAGTATGTAGTTCAGCAGATACCCTAGTTATGGACCAATAGGTCTCCTGGTGTCTGTTATTCCTACGTATCTCTCTCTTCTTCTCTTTTTTCTCTCTCTCCTCTCTCCTCTCCTCTCTCTCTCTCTCTCTCTCTCCTCTCTCTCCTCCCCTCTCTCTCTCTCTCTCTTCTCTCTCTCTTCTCTCTCTCCTCTCTCTCTCTCTCTCTCTCTCTCTCTCTCTCTCTCTCTCTCCTCTCTCTCTTTTCTCTCCTCTTCTCTCTCTTTCTCTCTCTCTCTCTCTCTGGAATCCCCTTTCATGTCCAGGTATTTCCCAACTTAGGGAAGGATCAGGTGTCACTTCCAGGTTGCCTTGGCCAGTCGCTAACACCTGCCGGCTGATCATTCCATGACTGACTGAGCTATACATTGCACTCTGACTTTTAGGTTCATTAAGAAGGGAAAGAAGAGGAGGATTGAGAAATGGAGACTGGTTAAACATGGGGATAGGAAAGTTCTGTAGGAGTAATAATTTATTGTGTGTTACGGTTTGTTGTTGCTTTTATTTCTGTTAAAGATGTTATTTACGTATTTTTGGTTGGAGTTACTGCTACCAATGACGAGTTATTACTACTACTTATACTACTATAAGTAATAGTAATGTATAATTATAATATAGTAATAATAATATTAATGGATGCTAACATATGGTAATAATTTCAGTAATAATAATGTTGGTAATAAGTATGATGTAACAATCATGATAGTGCCAAGAACAAGAAACAATGAGCTGGGTTTCTCTTGTTTTTTCTTGGAGGGAAGGTGAGAAGAAAAGATAACAGCCATAATCTCCACGTGTTCAAGTTTTCTGATATGCAAATATTTGCATCATTGGCAAAACAGTGAATCAATCATAGAATTTCTCTTACTTTTCACTGTATTCCGATGTGTTTGTGGGTGGCAGGCTGACTCCTTGGCGGGCAGCTTGGCGCGGGCAAGGGCGGTGCCGCCTCAGTGGTCCTTGGGCAGCCGCAGCTCGCCCACCTGCCACCGCTCGTAGTCGCCGTTGGGGTGTTGACGGACGATCTCTCCTTGGAGTTTGCCGTTGAAGAGCTCCCACTCGGTGATCTGTGAGCTTGGTGAGGTGGGGCGCACAGGCTGGGTGTTGGGCGTCGCCTCCCCACAGCTGCTTCAGGCGGTTCTGCAGGTGCAGCTGCACGTCAAACCTGCTCATGACAGGCTGAGTGCGCCACTCCTCGCCCTTCAGCTCCCTGCCGCTGCAGGGCGCCACTCTTCTCTGCGGCACGGTGGGCAGCCGGTACCGGCGGTACACGTAAGGGTATTCCCCTAGAGGACGTTTTCTCTTGATGGATTGTGGCTCGGCGAGCCGTTCCTTTTTGGCCCATTTGCGATGTATAGCTTGTCATTAGTGTTGTAAAGATGGCTGTGAGTCAGCGAGTCTCTGGCTTTCTCGGGCATCGCAGGGCGTCGGTGGTGTCTCTTGGAGATCTTGTCCTTCTTGTGGACCCGTCAAGGCATCTTTGTGGCTTGAGTAACAACACAGTCTTCTCGCACCAAGCGTTCCATCATAAGAACATAAGAACATAAGAAAATAAGGAAGCTACAAGAGGCCGCGAGGCCTACACGTGGTAGTTCCTGTCACTATACTTCCTGCCTCCCTTGGCTCTCTTTTACTGAAGCAAGGACGGCAGGACAGGGAGCCTGGGGATGGGATGAACAGCTTGGAGTTAATCCGCTGATAACATTTCCTTATTTGGATATGCGGGTATTTGGTTCAATTTTTCCTAACTTAACCTCAAAATGTATATCTTCGATCATTGATGGAGAGTCTCCGCTAAGAATTAGCTCCAACCTCATTAAGTTCCAATCATATTTTTCCATTTACAATCAATCGTCCTTCTCCTGCTCCTCCCTCTCCTGCTCCTCCCTCTCCTGCTCCTACTTCTCCTGCTGCTCCTCCTCCTGCTCTTCCCTCTCCTGCTCCTCCTTCTGCTCCTACTTTTCCTGCTCCTCCTTCTGCTCCTCCTCATCCTGCTCCTCCCCCTCCTGCTCCTCCCCCTCCTGCTCCTCCCCCTCCTGCTCCTCCTCCTCCTGCTCCTCCCCCTCCTGCTCCTCCTTCTGCTCCTACTATTTATATTATAGTCCCACGGATCGATTAGCGTAAGTGGTAGTTGTTGTTAGCATACTTCATATCCTATCATTCTTCACTACGAAACTTCCATGTTCCTATCTTCTTTAGGGACATGGTATGCTTTTCCAACTGTTCCTCTTACATGTAGTTGATAGTTAGTAGTATGTAGCTCAGCAGATACCCTAGTTATGACCTAATAGGTCTCCTGGTGTCTGTTATTCCTATGTATTCCTATGTATTCCTATGTATTCCTCCTCCTCCTCCTCCTCCTCCTCTTCCTCCTCCTGGTTCTTCGTCCCCACAACTTGCAAGGTCATCCTCTTTTCACGGCTTGACTGAAAGGAAATTTACATGGCGACTTTCCCTCTCAGTTTGCAGGACACTCGTGAGGCGCGAGAGTCCTAGCGAAATCGTCGAAGTTATAATTGTTGTAAAGTGAGACCTTCTAGCAGATAACACCTTCTGCATCTCTCTCTCTCTCTCTCTCTCTCTCTCTCTCTCTCTCTCTCTCTCTCTCTCTCTCTCTCTCTCTCTCTCTCTCTCTCTCTCTCTCTCTCTCTCTCTCTCTCTCTCTCTCTCTCTCTCTCTCTCTCTCTCTCTCTCTCTCTCTCTCTCTCTCTCTCTCTCTCTCTCTCTCTCTCTCTCTCTCTCTCTCTCTCTCTCTCTCTCTCTCTCTCTCTCTCTCTCACCTCATCTTAAAATTCATGGAACTTTCTCTACACTCTTTGATTTCTTCCTTCCTCTTCCTCTTCGTTTCTTCTTTCATCTCCAGCTAAGGCCTCTTCCTCCCCCTTCCTTCCCTTCTCTCCCTTTATCCTCCTCTTCAAATACTTTTTATAGGGCGAGGTGATGTGATTGATTGATTTAATGCCTAAAAAGGTGAATGTGCCAGACATCAGAGGTCATATGGCACTATGGTAAAGCATATAAAGGGGAGGGGTTAAAGAATAATAGTGAAACGATGAGGGAAGGGGAAAGAACGGAATGTTACAGCAGGATGGTTAGATCAGATGAGGTGATGTGAATAGATGCCAAAGAGACCCGCCTCCTCGTTTATTCCTCTCCCGAAGTGTTTGCTGTCTATCCCCTCAATGTCATATAATTTTGTTCTTGAATTCTCTCTCTCTCTCTCTCTCTCTCTCTCTCTCTCTCTCTCTCTCTCTCTCTCTCTCTCTCTCTCTCTCTCTCTCTCTCTCTCTCTCTCTCTCTCTCTCTCTCTCTCTCTCTCTCTCTCTCTCTCTCTCTCTCTCTCTCTCTCTCTCTCTCTCTCTCTCTCTCTGTAGAAATACGAAAGGAATAGCGTGTATGTACAACTTCTTCAAATCTTTAGCTGTGCAATCTCCAAATGAATGTATATAGACAGGTAGTTCATGTCGCATTTATCTTAAGCGGCTATTACACGGGCACTTTTCTGCTCAGTGAGCAGTGCTCAGTGAGCAGTTTTGAGGATTTTGCTCAATGAAAGCCTGTTTGGTTGAGCAAACAGGGAACTACTCCGAAGCTATTTTTGCTCGTCATTTCAGTGAGCAAAAACGTTTTCTGTTATAAAGGACCGAAATTAGTGGATGACTCTATTATTTATTGCAAGATAATTTTCTTTTAAAACTCTCAAGAAGACATCAACATGCCTGCTGACTGGACAGACGAGATGGAAAGCTTACTGATTGACTTAATTCAGGCACATACTACAATATGGAACATATATAGCCCTTTATTTGTTAAAAAAAACATTAAAAAAGAAAACATACACCCTCAATACCTAAGAAGCCTGACCTTCCAAGTAATTTATTTACGGTGATACACAGACGACAGGTGTGTTGCGAGGCCGTACAGGTATGTAGTGACAGGTGTGGTGTATATGGTAAAGCGGGAGAGGCTATGAGTACAGTGTTAGCCCCCGAGTGTGTGTGTCTGACCTAAAGAGCGAACGCGTAGTTCGCGTCCACTATAACGGCGTCAGCCCCGTACCGCCGCGGCCACGGGTACGGCGCGGGCCACAGTGGTCCATAGAAGCTACTCTCGGGGATTGCAGGAAGATTAAATGAATCAAAAACCTTTGGCCTAATCAAAACCCTTTCTTAATTAGGTATATTGAATTGAAAGTAGTTTGTTTCGTACACTGATTTTGAGTATTTTCGTACATACCTGGTGTCATTTCGTAACTCTAGTAGTCAAGTTCAACTCTGCGCTGAGTGTACGAAACGACTATGATTTCATATAGACTACGAAACAACTTTTGGTAATAATGGACGAGAGTTTCGCGGTCGTTTTCAGAGACACCAACTATTTTTTCTTGGCCTACAATAGGTGCTTGTCCTAATGGAGATAGTTTTATTTTGCGCAACCCCCCCCCAAAAAAAAAAAAATTATAATAATAATGAAACCTAACCTAACCTTATAGGTTTTAATGAAACTTAACCTAACCTTAAAGGTTTTAATGAAACCTAACCTAACCTTAAAGGTTTTAATGAAACCTAACCTAACCTTATAGGTTGTAATGAAACCTAACCTAACTTTAACCACATGGTATACTTTTTTTTTTTTTTTTTTTTTTTGCGCAAAAAAAGCTATCTCCATTACAACAAACACCGCTTATTAGGAAGCACTATGATCATTTGTATCATAACCGCACTCAGGTCTGTATGCATTTTGCTCATCAAAACACAGATCACCGTGTAATAGATTCGTTGAGCAGCTCAGTGAAATCTGCTCAGTGAGCAGCTGCTCACTGAGCAGAAAAGTGCCCGTGTAATAGCGCCTTTAGGATGTTGAATGTTTAGTGTGTGTGTGTGTGTGTGTGTGTGTCTGTGTCTGTGTCTGTGTCTGTGTCTGTGTGTGTGTGTGTGTGTGTGTGTGTGTGTGTGTGTGTGTGTGTGTGTGTGTGTGTGTGTGTGTGTGTGTGTGTGTGTGTGTGTGTGTGTGTGTAAGCTCCCTCCTCCTCCTTCTCTAATTCCTTCATTCATTTTTCCGTTTTCCTAATTCCTTCATTCATCCATTTCATTCATTTATGTAAATACGCGTTAGCTTACCTCTTTTTAATAATGTGATGGGCTTTTATCTCTCTCTCTCCTCTTCTCTCTCTCTCTCTCTCTCTCTGTCTCTCTCTCTCTTGTCTCTCTCTCTCTCTCGTCTCTCTCTCTCTCATCTTTCTCTCCTCTCTCTCTCTCTCTCTCTCTCTCTCTCTCTCTCTTCTCCTCTCTCTCTCTCTCTCTCTCTCTCGCTCTCTCTCTCTCTCTCTCTACGTCCCCGGGGGCTGTAGTCCTCACCTCTCCCCACCAAGGCCCAATCTTAACTCGGTCGCTGGGGAATCGGAACCCATGGACCAGGTTTTGGATCTCAGGAATAAAAAGGGATAGAAAAAAATAAAGTTATGAAGATGACATACGAGGAAGAATTGGATAGGATGAAGGAATGGAATGGAAGGTGAGAGGGAAGGAGGGAAGTTATTGTGTGTGTGTGTGTGTGTGTGTGTGTGTGTGTGTGTGTGTGTGTGTGTGTGTGTGTGTGTGTGTGTGTGTGTGTGTGTGTGTGTGTGTGTGTGTGTGTGTGTGTGTGTGTGTGTGTGTGTGTGTGTGTGTGTGTTTGCACCTTATAGTTACGTGGCAGGAAACAGGTTATATATCTTGATTAAAGAGAGTTTTGATTAACGTGTGGTTTAAAACACTATCCTTAGGCATGTTTTGATAAATGAACCGCTCGCTCTCTCTCTCTCTCCTCTCTCTCTCTCTCTCTCTCTCTCTCTCTCTCTCTCTCTCTCTCTCTCTCTGGGAACTAACACACACATAGAGAGAGAAAGAGAGAGAGAGCGAGAGAGAGGGTGGGGTGGGGGTGGGGGGGGGCAAGTAAAAACAACGAAGAATATCCTAACCTCTCATCAATCTCCCGGTATAAAACACGGGATCACGCAGCCAAACACATGACTGGCGAGGCATCATGAATCAACCCTCAACCCTCATCCCTTGCCTGTTTATTGCCGGGGATCGAACCGTAAGCCAGCCACCAACCAAACCACCAAAGTCAAGCCAACCAACCACAAGCCAGCCTCACCGCAACCTTCCCGCCACAACCTGCATCCATCAACACATTCCCGGCGGTGCGTTCTATCTATCCACCACCTGGCCCAATAGTCACAAACACGCCTGTCTTTTGTATATCACCAGGGTTCGAGTTTTCCCGCCAATAGCCGCCCAGACGCCCCGACCAGGTGTCGTTGGCATTGTGGACACGTTCTGGTGGGAATTCCTTGTGGGTTTGCGGCAGTAACACGGGATTGGCGCCGCCCTAACCACCTTACCGGGGTAGAAATGCAGGAACAGGCGGGAAAAAGGCTTGTGGAGAAATACAAGAATGGAAGAACCCACGTGACTGCTCGAGGAGAATATAGGAGAGAGAGAGAGAGAGAGAGAGAGGAGAGAGAGAGAGAGAGAGGAGAGAAGGAGAGAGAGAGAGATGAAGAGAGAAGAGAGAGAGAGAGAAGGAGAGAGAAGATGAGAGAGAGACGAGAGAGAGAGAGAGAGAGAGAGAGAAGAGAGGAGAGAGAGAGAGAAAAGAGAGAGAGAGAGAGAGAGAGAGAGAGAGAGAGAGAGAGAGAGAGAAAGAGAGAGAGAGAGGAGAGGAGAGAGAGAGAGAGAGAGAGAGAGAGAGAGAGAGGAGAGAGAGAGAGAGAGAGAGAGAGAAGAGAGGAGAAGAGAGAGAGAGAGAGAGAGAGGGGAGAGAGAGAGAGAGAGGGGAGAAGAGAGAAAAGAGAGAGAGAGAGAGAGAGAAATTGTCACCTTGATATAAGAGAAGAATACATAAATATCATAATTGGAATGCATACAAAATAAACAATAAAGAATGTCATTTGAAATAAATATAAATAGGTAGTGAGTGATATTGAAGCAATAAAGATAACGAAGTGAAATTTGTAGACATAAAAATAAACAGAATGCTATACACACACGAGGACTGGAACTTTACATGTATATCAATATAAAAAGAAAAGAAAAGTTAGAGGTTATATTGACAATAATCATAAAAATTACATAGTGGAATTGTAACTTGTCTGATAAATTATAAAAACAAGAAGAGAAAAACTTAGAATATTGAACCAAAATGTGACGAAAGAATATTTGCAGCGTAAGAGAAATTGTAAATTGTGTCAGGAAAAATGTATAAAGAAATGTATGATGAAGGAAATAGTAGATAGAAACAAGGGAAAGGACGAAAAACAATATTGGAAGAACTGTTCAAAATTAATAACAAGAAAAATACTGCATGACTTAATTATAGGAGGCATCTTATATTATTGCCTGGTATATTATGAAGATGATAATTTATATAAAAGAAAATAACTCATGACACAAAATCAATTAACATGTATATCTCTTTTTCTCAGACATTTCGCTTTTTTTGCAAAACAAACACAAACTTTTCGACGCAATAAATAATAAGAATAATAGAAATGCTAAATAAACTATTTTCTTAACAATAACATTTTAAAGTTTTTTTTCTTCACCTTCTAAAAGTGATAAAGCAAAAAAAACCGCTATATTCCCTTACGCTATAAATATTACAACAATATACCCACTCTATAGGGATAAGAAAACACACAACACTTAAAGGAAACAATTATAGAATTAACTCTCCTTTTCCCTTCTAACATGGAACCATCATGAAATACAAACTTTCTAGCATGGAACCATCATGTAATACAAACTTTCTAACATGGAACCATCATGTAATACAAACTTTCTAACATGGAACCATCATGTAATACAAACTTTCTAACATGGAACCATCATGAAATACAAACTTTATAACATGGAACCATCATGTAATACAAACTTTATAACATGGAACCATCATGAAATACAAACTTTATAACATGGAACCATCATGAAATACAAAAAGAAATAACGAAAAACGGAATGAAAAAGGAAAATACTCGAACAAATTGAAGACCATTTTGATAACATAAAGTGATGATATATTTTTCGCAGAGGAGAAGGAGGAAGAAGAGGAAGAAAAGAAAATATAAAATAAAATGAATAACCGTAGAGTAAGTGCAAGGAAATATGAGAGAATACCAGAAACAGGAGAAGGAAGGGAAGATGGAATAAGAGGAAGGGAAGGAGGAGAGCAATAGGGAAGATGGAAGGAGGAGGAGGGCTTATATTATTGCCTTTGGGATATTATGAAGATGATCATTTATATAAAAGAAAATAACTCATGACACAAAACCAATTAACATGTATATCTATTTTTCTCAGATATTTCGCTTTTTTTGCAAAACAAACACAACATTTTCGACGTAATAAATAATAAGATATAGAAATGCTAAATAAATATTTCTTAACAATAACATTTTTAAGTTTTTTTTCTTCACCTTCTAAAAGTGATAAAGCAAAAAAAACGCTATATTCCCTTACGCTATAAATATTACAACAATATACCCACTCTATAGGGATAAGAAAACACACAACACTTAAAGGAAACAATTATAGAATTAACTCTCCTTTTCCCTTCTAACATGGAACCATCATGAAATACAAACTTTCTAGCATGGAACCATCATGTAATACAAACTTTCTAACATGGAACCATCATGTAATACAAACTTTCTAACATGGAACCATCATGTAATACAAACTTTCTAACATGGAACCATCATGAAATACAAACTTTATAACATGGAACCATCATGTAATACAAACTTTATAACATGGAACCATCATGAAATACAAACTTTATAACATGGAACCATCATGAAATACAAAAAGAAATAACGAAAAACGGAATGAAAAAGGAAAATACTCGAACAAATTGAAGACCATTTTGATAACATAAAGTGATGATATATTTTTCGCAGAGGAGAAGGAGGAAGAAGAGGAAGAAAATAAAATATAAAATAAAATGAATAACCGTAGAGTAAGTGCAAGGAAATATGAGAGAATACCAGAAACAGGAGAAGGAAGGGAAGATGGAATAAGAGGAAGGGAAGGAGGAGAGCAATAGGGAAGATGGAAGGAGGAGGAGGGCTTATATTATTGCCTGGTATATTATGAAGATGATAATTTATATAAAAGAAAATAACTCATGACACAAAATCAATTAACATGTATATCTCTTTTTCTCAGACATTTCGCTTTTTTTGCAAAACAAACACAAACTTTTCGACGCAATAAATAATAAGAATAATAGAAATGCTAAATAAACTATTTTCTTAACAATAACATTTTTAAGTTTTTTTTCTTCACCTTCTAAAAGTGATAAAGCAAAAAAAACGCTATATTCCCTTACGCTATAAATATTACAACAATATACCCACTCTATAGGGATAAGAAAAAAAAAAAACAAACTTAAAGGAAAACAATATAGAATTAACTTCCTTCCCTTCTAACATGAACCACATGAAAAAACTTTTTAGCATGGAACATTCATGTAATACAAACTTTCTAACATGGAACCATCATGTAATACAAACTTTCAACATGGAACCATCATGAAATACAAAAATTTAATAACATGGAACCATCATGTAATACAAAAACTTTAAAAACATGGAACCCCTCATGAAAATACAAACTTTATAAACATGGAACCATCATGAAATACAAAAAGAAATAAAAGAAAAACGGAATGAAAAAGGAAAAAACTCGAACAAATTGAAAAACCATTTTGATAAATAAAGTGATGATATATTTTTCGCAGAGGAGAAGGAGGAAGAAGAGGAAAAAAATAAAATATAAAATAAAATGAATAACCGTAGAGTAAAATGCAAGGAAATATGAGAGAATACCAGAAAACAGGAGAAGGAAGGGAAGATGGAATAAAAGGAAAGGGGAAAGGGGGAGGGGCAATAGGGGAAGATGGAAGGAGGAGAAGAGAGGGAGAGAGGAAAGCAGTGGGTGAAAAAGGGAGAGAAAAGAAGGGAGGTAGAATTAGAAAAATGATTTAGAATACATCCACTTTTTTTTCATCAGAGAG
>JACEEZ010023705.1:9543-12043 GCA_016584305.1 Chionoecetes opilio | reverse complement strand
TTTTCATATCCTATCATTCTGCACTATGAAACTTCCATGTTCCTATCCTCTTTAGGGACATGGTATCATTTTCCAACTGTTTTCTTACAAGTAGTTGATAGTTAGTAGTATGTAGTTCAGCAGATACCCTCGCTATGGACCAATAGGTCTCCTGGTGTCTGTTACTCCTATGTAATCCTATGTAATCCTCCTCCTCCTCTTCAGCGTTTCTCGAAGTCCTTAACATCTTTTTCATCTTTTTCTAGGCTTCCATAACTTCGGCTTTTATTTAGAGAGAGAGAGAGAGAGAGAGAGAGAGAGAGAGAGAGAGAGAGAGAGAGAAGAGGAGAGAGAGAGGAGAGAGAGAGAGAGAGAGAGAGAGAGAGAGAGAGAGACGAGAGAGAGAGAGAGAGGAGAGAAGAGAGAGAGAGAGAGAGAGAGAGAGAGAGAGAGACGAGAGATGAGAGAGAGGAGAGAGAGAGAGAGAGAGAGAGAGAGAGAGAATAATACAATTGATAGCAATAAAGCTTTCCCAATCTCCTAAATCGTCTGATCGTGACTCACAACAGATGAAATGGAAGATATTAAAAAAGAAAAAAGAATAAAAGAAGGAGCGTGAGAAGAGAGAGATAGAGATAGAGATAGAGAGAGAGATAGAGATAGAGATAGAGATAGAGAGAGAGAGAGATAGATAGAGAGCGGAAAAGAGATGAGAGAAGAGAGAGAGAGAGAGAGAGAGAGGAGAGAGAGAGAGAGAGAGAGGGAGAGAGGAGAGAGAGGGAGAAGAGAGAGGAGATGGAGAGAGAGAGAAAAGAGAGAGAGAGAGAGAGAGATCTGCGATGGGAAGACGCTGGTGCCCCAGGACGAGGTGGAGGTGCTGGGGGTCACCTACGACTGCAGGCTGACCTTCAAAGCCCACATCGAGCGGTTCGCCAAAGAGGCTTAGGGGAGGCTGGCATCCTTGAGGAGGATGTCATGGCTCCTTGACGGCAAGGGGTTGGAAGTCCTCTACAAGACACATGTTCGCTCTTCCATGGAGTACGCGTGCCTTGGGTTGGGCGGCGCGGCCAACAAACACCTGGCTCTCCTTGACAAGGTACAGGGTCGCGGTGAGGCTCATCAGAGACATCGGTGCCGGGCAGGAATCACGACTCCACAGCCTCCAGCACCGCCGAGACGTAGCGGACCTCACCGTGATGTACAAGGTGCATCACCAGCGGGTGCCTCACCTACAAACACTCCGGCAGCCCCTACCACGGGCCCAGGTTACCACAAAGACCGTTGCCCTAGCCCCCGAAGAGCTACTACAGCCCCGCTGCCGTAATTGGCACCACCAGCGTCAGTTCGTCTACACCTACGTCGGCTGGTAGAATGCTCTCCTTGCCTCGCAGCAACGCCTTGGCGGTACAACTGTTCAAGAGTTCAAGGAACTTGTAAACGCGTGGCTGCTGAGGTGCAGGCAAGGAGATAACAATTATCATGCGTTAGGCTTTTAGATAGGGAACATTAATTATGTCTCCTTTAGCGTGTAAATGTTATAATTTGTATGTAATGGAAATGGTAACATATTCTGGATGATGATGTTTTGTAACTCAATCAATATAACTAGAATTAAAAAAAAAAAAAAAAAAAAAAAAAGAAGAAAGAGAGAGAGAAAGAGAAACAGAGAGAGTTGATTATTTAAAAAGCCAAAAAGGGGAATGTTTCCAGGAGGGGAGAGAGAGGGAGAGGGGAGAGGGGGAGAGAGAGAGAAGGGAGGAGAGAGAGGAGGGAGGAAAAAGGGGAGGAGGAGAGGAGAAAGAAAAGGAAGAGAGAGAGAGGAGAGAGGGGGAGAGGGGAAAAAAGAGGGGGAGAGAGGATGGGGGGGAGGGGAGGGAGGAGAGAAGAGAGGAAGAGGGGGAGAGGGAAAAGGAAGGGGGAAAGGAGGGGGAGGAAGGGGAGGAGGAAAGGGAAGAGAGAGGAGAGAGAGAGGGGAGGAGGGCGAAAGAAGAGAGAAGAGGAGAAGGAGAGAGGGGAGGGGGAGGAGAGAGGGGGAAAGAGGGAGGAGAAGGGGGGGGAAGAGGGGGAAAAGGGGAGGAAGAGGGGGAGAGAGGGGGGAGAGGAGGAGGAGAGAAAGGGGAGAAAGAGAGGAGGGGGGGGAAGGAAAGAGAGAGGGGGGGGAAAAAAGAGGGAGAGAAGGGGAGGGGGACTAAAAAAAGGGGGGGAAACGGGAAAAAGGGGGGGGGGGGAGGGAAAAGACAAAAAAAATGGGAAAAAAAAACAAAAAATTTTTTGGGGGGGGGGGGGGAAAAAAAAAAGGGGGGGGGGCCCCCCAAAAAAAAAAAAAAAAAAATCTTTTTTTTTCCCCCCCCCGGGGGGGAAAAAAAAAAAAAAAAAAAACCCCCCCCCCTTTTTTTCCCCCCCCCCCCCCGGGGGAAAGAAAACAGAAAAAAAGGGGGGGCCCGGTTTCCCCCGAAAGGGAAAAAAGGGAGAAAAAAGAGGTTTCCAATTTTCAAAAGGCGAAAATTTTAATCCAAAAAGG
>JACEEZ010023703.1:34296-56549 GCA_016584305.1 Chionoecetes opilio | reverse complement strand
TATTATTAGTATACTTTCTTATATTATGTGTTTAGCGTATATTTTTGTTAGTATAATTTCTTCATCACTCGTGTATCAGTATTAGTTTATAGTAGAGAATTGCTGTACCTGTTCCATATTATTTATATAATTATTGTCATAAAATAAAATATAATACTGCTAGAGATAGTCCTTGGCGTCCCAGCCGGGACTTAAGCACATCAACTCCCTTTTTGTTTTCAACGTATTAAGTTATAAAAAAAAAAAAAAAAAAAAAAAAAAGGGAGAGAGAGAGAGAGAATGGCACACTAACAAAACCTTATAGAGAAAGGGAAAGGGTGAGAAAATTTATGGATTTTAGAAAAAAGGAAATCGAATGTGAGAGGGAACAATGGATTTGGAGAAGGGAATGTAGCTTTGTCTAGAGGGGAGGGAGAGCAGAGGGAGGAAACAGCACTTGAAAATTTTTGGGAAGGGAGAGGAGGGGAGAGAGAGAGGGAGGTAAAAGAAAGGGTAGGAGGAGTTAAGGATTAGGAAGGGGAAAGGAATCGGATTGGGTAATGTATCCGTTTTTGGATTACAAAAGAGAACAGATCCCAGGAGACCTCTTGGTCTAAACGAGGATATCTGCTAAACGATAGTAAGAAGAAGTAGAGGAAGAATAAGTGTTTCGTGTTTCAGCTCCTGCCTATTAGCTCTGCCTCGGTAACAATATATTCCTCGATCTGGAAAGAGCATAGCAAGCCGAAAAAAAAACATTCAAGACGAGCAGGTTAACATTGCATCTAGAAAGCATTGTACCAAGGGGGTTTGTTTCTGTTGTATTTTGCCCTCTTTCGTCTTCCTCTTTTTCGACCCCCTCAATCCTCATTCCCCCACAAATAATCTGTAAGCTAAAATTGATGGATACAAAAAACATTGCGAAAAAATATGACAGAAAATTTGTCGCCATGGGGGCCTATTTTTGCCTAGGAAAACATGTTTACTTCAGAACCCTCGCCCACCCCGGGGCGCCCTGTTACCCACGATGGCCCCACTCCCAGCCGGGCCCATCGCTTCCACACCACCCGCGGATATGCCCACGCCCGCTCCGGCGCCTGTGCCTTCCACGGGACGCCCACGTTTACTCCCCACCCGCGCCCAACTCACGCTACTCGCGACGCCCACGGCCACCTCCACCCCTTTCTAGCCCGGAGTCACGCCCGCCGCTTCCCCTGGCCAATGACGAGTCCCCCCGCCTCTTGTCCGGGCTCTATAGTGGTGGGTTGCTGGGGACACTGCGATGCGTGGTGGGCGTGGTGAAGCGCCTTCTGGCCAGGCCGGGTGACGTCCCCAGGGACGAAGGGAACTTGAGGCCTTCCTCTGGGCTGAGATGGCAAGGGATTTCCGTCGAGGTTCCCCCCAATCCCCCTTCCCTCGCTCACGACAGTCCCTCATCACCCCTTTCCCTCCTTCCCTCCACCTCCACTAAAATGCCCTTCCTGAATTTTTCCCACTGATGTGATGAAAAATTGGAGCTTAGTGAAAGTGAAATGACGGTGAGGCGCCCGTGACCTCCTCCCCCGCCGCCCGCCGCGGAAGGTTTCAAGGTCCCTCAATGGAACATTCAGGGGCTAGGGGCAAGAGACTGGGGTTCCTCCAGGGCCATAGTGGAGGAGGACCTAGACCTCGTTATCCTGCGGAGACGCGACGCCGGAGCACTTTGAGTGGAGGATAGCGGAAACATGGTGGGCACTCCTTCGGTGTGGCGAGGATGTGGGCGGCGCCGCTGTGTGGGGGTTTGGTACGCAGGACTCTCCCGCACCGCAGGATAGCTGACCCCGTGCACGTGACGAGGGCGTGGAGGTGATGGCAGTGCACTGGAGCTTCCCGGCCTCCCGCTGACTGGTACAATGTGTACAGCAGCTGGTGGAGGCAACTGGAGGCCGATGAGCTGCTCTCCTTCGCCACACACACAGGCGTCCTGGAAAGTGGCGACTTTAACGCCCACCACCCGATAGCAGTCTGTCTTCACCCCCAAACCCCTGCGGGGCGCAAGAACAAGGAGGTGGTGCGGGCACGCTCGGCAGGTCACGGGCGGGTGCGGGAGGCCAAATGGCTCGAATGGTGCACGTTTTAACCAACACACCAAGGTGGCCGAGCTCTTGGAGCAAGGTGAGGACTGCCTACGGAAAGAATATCCTCGCCCTCCCACCCCCCCCCAGCCGTTACAGGAGGCCGATCACCTGGTGGGGATGTTTTCCCTTTGAGGGTAGCAGCGACCAACTCTCGGGGTCCAGCGGCTCCCGGTTCGGCTCCAACCTGTGCGTGAGGCTATCATCGGCGCCGCTCGCGCTCGCCCCGACGCCATTTGTCGCCCTTCACTCCCAGGAGCTGGTAAGAGCCAGGAAGGGACGGGACACCGCTCCGGGCGTTGACGGCTTTCACCTACTCCATGTTGGCCACGCTGGGGCGGCCGGGGAGGCGGCACTCCTGGCCCTGACAGCTCCTCCTGGCTGGCTGGCCGCTTGGCCTCGGCGTGGGAAGGAGGCTGACATCCAGCCCATCCCTAAGCCTAGGGAACTCCACCAGGCAGCGCCCCATCTCCCTGAGAGCTGCACGGCCAAGAGGGCGGAGAGGATGGTGCTGGCCGCCTCCCGTTGCGCCTGGGAGACCCCACCCACACATCTTCGGCTTCACCACGGGGTTGGACACCTCCAACAGCGTCATGACCCTCCTGGGCTAATCGAAAAACCACCCTACTGTCGCCGTCTTCCTTGACCTGGAGAAGTCGTTTGATTTGGCCAACGTCCACGCCACCCTGGCCGCGGTTTGGGTTTGGCGGGGCGTGCGGGTCAGATTCCTCGCCTGGATTGAGGAATAACCTCTGGCACGCCGCGCCAGGGTCAGGTTCCAGGGGCGCAAGTCCAGCTACAGGGAGCTGGGGAATGGCGCGCCACAGGGCGGGGTCCTAAGCCTCACCCTTTTTAACCTCCTGATGGATTTGCTGGTCAGCCTGCCTTCCGGGAGGGCACGGCTCTTCTCAGCTACGCCGACGACTTGGTCCTGGTCCGTCACTGGCCGGGGTGATCGGGTGTCTCGGACCCAGCAAGCCCTAGACTGGTCAGTTGCAAGTGCAGAGAGCTGGGTCTCAGGATATCGGCTGAGAAGTCTAAGGCCATGGTGTTCAAGGCCGCTGCCCCCCCAGTCTGTCCTCTACAGATAAAAGGACATCAGGCTGGCTTGGACCCGCTCCTTCCAGTACCTTGATATTTGTTTGACCGGGGCCTCACCTTCACTACTCAGGTCACGTATCTGAGAGAGGGGGGCTGAGACCCGGTTCAACATCATGAGGGCCATGACAGAAAAACACGCCGGGGCCACGTCATCAGTGCTGCGCCTCCCTACTGGGACACTGTGCGCGTCCTGGTAGACTTCACCCCGCCCGTGCTTGTCGCGCTGTCGCTCACTCAGCAAAGGAAAATAGAGGTCCTTCAGAACCAAGCCTTGAGGACCCTGCTGGGGGCACCCGCTGGGCCACATCTGCGTCAGCAGGCGGAGGCACGATTGGTGTCCTTTAGCCACCAGGGTCGACAGATCGTTGCCTGTCGGGTGGCCAAGATCCTCTGCCCGGCAAGAGAGTTTGGGGGCGCGGTACAGGCTGTGCGGGTCTTGCCACAGCAGCAGCGCGACCTATTGCCGGGCAATACCTGGTGCAGAGGGCATGGCAGACGCCGCATTCCACCTCCTCCCCGGGCCCCACCCACCTGCTGCTGGACGGACCCGACGCCCTGCTGTCATCTACGTCGCCTCCCCCCCAGTGGCCACCCCCCGTCGCCCAGGTGATTTTCGTTGCACTGCCAGCTGGCAAGGCGTTGTGCACGCGGAAAAGGAGCTGAGGCAGCACGCTCTGCAGGCAAATGGCGGGAGGCCAATGTCCCCAGCAGCGTTGCGGTCGCGGTCTAATACACCGACGGGCTCCGTCAACCCTGAGAGAGGCCTGACAGGCGCTGCCGGTGATTACGGGCAGTGAGGTTGTCCGGGAGGACGCCCGACCATTGTCCACACTGCAGACGGAGCTGGTGGTGATAGAACGCGCCCTACAGCGCGCCCTGAGCCGACAGGAGGAGGTCGTGGTGATTCAACCGACTCCATGTCTGCCCTGCAGGTCCTACGGCAGCCCCACCCCACCGATGGACAACGTGCAGCTCACCACCGCCATCCTGGCCACATCCAGGGCCTCGCCGCGCAGGGGCGTTTGCGTAAGGTTCAACTGGGTGCCCAGCCACGTAGGCCTCCGTGGCAACGAGGCAGCCAATGAGGCGGCTGGGAGGCCACCAGACCCTCCAGCGGTGGCTTTGGGGCTGTCTTGCCCAGCATACATAGGGCTAAGGTATGGCCAGGAAAGCGCTGCCTTTGTGCCGCAGGGCAACAGATCGCCAGCTGTGCAGACATCGAGGCAGGCAAACCTGGCACAAACAGGCCACGGGAACAAAACGAGCCGTTGGCCCCTGGCTCAGCAGCTGTCCCGACCCGACGAGGTCGTCCTACACCGACTTCGGCTTGGCTACGGGACACTGGAGGAGCTGAGGGATGGGTCTGAGGATCGGCCGTGTGAACACTGCCCACATCTGGCCCACCTTCCCTTGGCCCACTACCTGCTGGCCCCGCTACGGCGCGGCTCAGACAGCGCATCGGCCCGCTGGCGGAAGCGGCCGCCCTCGTGCTGCAGCAGGTTCAGGAAAACCTGCCCCCTCCTGCCCCCTCCTGATGGAGGTGGCGCGTGCCGCCCCACCCCCCCGATGAACACTAAGGAGCGGGAATGACCTCACGCCCCGCTCACCTGTAGCCTGACTGTGGCTGCGGCTTCAACGCCGGGCTGATGCCCGCTCATCTATTAATGTTTTTATGTATATATGTATGTGTATGTATGTGTATGTATGTGCATATGTATGTGTATATGTATATATATGTAATAGATGTAAATAAAAAAAATTCAAAACAAAAAAAAGTTTCAGGTAAATTTTTTTGTAATGAAAGGAAACATGTACGAGTAAAAGTTAAGTGAGAGCCTGTCATTAAGGCGGTGAGTGCGTGATATTGACCAGATGGGTAATGGCTCGGAGGGCACGTCTTTGTGGCAGAGAGAGAGAGAGAGAGAAGAGAGAGAGAGAGGAGGAGAGAGAGAGAGAGAGAGAGAGGGGAGAGAGAGAGAGAAGAGACGAAGAGAGAGAGAGAGAGACGGGAGAGAGAGAGAGAGAGAGAGAGAGAGAGAGAGAGAGAGAGAGAGAGGAGAGAGGAGAACGAGGGGAGAGGAGAGAGAGTCATATAACGATGTTACGTGACAACGCCATATTGATTGTCTTTCAGGGCATCATACTCATTACGGGTAACTTTTGCTAGTAAACATAAAAACACCCCAATCAATCCTGCAAAAAGAAAGGAGGAAGAAGTAAAAGAAACAAAGACGTGAAAGGGGGAGAAGGAGGAGCAGAGGATAATTAATTGGAGAGGAGGAAGAGGAAACAAAAAAGACGGAAGGAGGGGAGGAGCAAAAGGAAGTTTGATAGTAGAGAAAGGGAAAAAGAAACAAAAAACGGGAAGGAGGAGGAGAAGGAAGAGGGGCAGGAGGAAACTTGATAGGAAAGGAGGAAGAAGAAGCAATAATGACGGGGAGGAGGAGGAAGAGGAAGATAAGCAGTAGGAAGCTGATAGTGGTCAGCGGTGCATCGTAAAGGGGAGACCAGCGGGCAGCACATAACCAAAGAGAGAAGGGAAGGGAAGGAGCTACACACAAGGCAAGCCACAAAGCCTGCCTCCTGCTGGTGTTGTGGTTGTAAAACACTGCAGGAGGAGGCTGTCAGGGGCGTGCTAGGGGCTTTTTGGCTTTTCATGGACAAAGTAGGGTATTTTTAGGATCTGTTGTTTTGGTTGGTCTATATTTTCTGTACGGATATTGTTTATGGATTATTTTAGGGTTAGGTTATTTTTTTTTTTTTTTTTAGTTAACTAAAAATAATCGTCCAGACCAATTTTTTCTTGCATAAATATGTGTTAAAGTTCATTCAAAAACACCTAATCCACAAAAAAATTATTCATTTCCACGCCTTATTTCCGTCAAAACACGACTTTTGTAAGAAGCGCGGGTAAAAAAGTTCATCTTTCCAACAGGCCCGCGAATATTATTGATGACGTCATTTAAAGAGTTCACGAGAGAGAGAGGAGAGAGAGAGAGAGAGAGAGAGAGAGAGAGGAGAGAGAGAGAGAGAGAGAGAGAGAGAGAGAGAGAGGAGAGGAGAGAGAGGGGAGGGGAGAGAGGAGAGAGGAGAGAGAGAGAGAGAGAGAGAGAGAGAGGGGAGAGGAGAGAGAGAGAAAAGAGAGAGGAGAGAGAGGAGAGAGAGAGAGAGAGAGAGAGAGAAGGGGAAAAGAGAGAGAGAGGGGGAGAGGGAGAGAGAGAGAGGGGAAAAGGGAGAGAGAAAAGGAGAGAGGAGAGAGAGAGAGAGGGGAGAGAAGAGAGAGAGAGAGAAGGCTGGAGCCTTCAAGAATCTGCTTTTACACTCTACCTCATCCCCAAACCCCACCACACCCACAACCAAAATCTATATAACATGGATCGCGGAAGCCTGGTCAGCATGGTTCCAACTGCCCCCATTTGTCGAAACCCAAAACAAACCCAGTTTGCGGCTCGCATTGGCTATAAGGGTTTTATCCCCTGTCATCCAAGTTTGCTTGCTGTCTGGCTGATTATCACCTCGTCAGCCCAAACGTGCTGCATGTCCTGTACAAAAAGACCAGGGCCCGGATAGTGGCAAATTCTTTCAACCTGTGAGTAAACCACACACACACACACGCACACCACCACACACAACACCACACTCCACCAACACACCCACACACACACCCACCACCCACCACCAAACACCCACCCACCACACACAAAGTCACCCACCCCACCCACCCACACACACGCCACACCACCCACCACACACAGCACACACCCACCACACACACGCACCACCACACACCCACGCACCGCACCCACCACACACCCACGCACCAACCACACAACCCACACCACCACACCACCCACAACCAACTCCCCACCCAGCCCATCCACTCTTAATCATCTACCACTCCAGGTCATCCACCTATAGTTAAAAAAAATATATAGGGAGGATATGTTATGGTATACTTTTTTTTATATAGGTAGATATAGATATACAGTATATAATTTTTTTTTAACTTTTAACAATTAGTGGGAGAAACGGAAGCAGACCGCACTCAGGTCTGTTTCCCGTTCCGCGCTGCTTCCTAATAAAGCGGTGCTTGTTCTAATGGAGATAAACTTTTATTTTGCGAAGGAAAAAAAAAAAGGAAAAAAAAAAGTATACCTTCGTGGTTTAAAGTTAGCGTTTAGGTTGTCATTACAACTATAAGGTTAGTTAGTTTCATTAAAAACACACGCTTAAGGTTTAGGTTATGTTTCATTAAAAACCCATAAGGTTAGGTACGGTTTTCATAATATTATTTTTTTTTTTTTGGGGGGGGGGAGGGGGGTTGCGCCAAATAAAACTATCCCATGCAACAAGCACGCTATTGTAGGCCCAAGAAAAAACAATAGTTTATGTCTCTTAAAAACGACCGCCGACGAACACTCGTCCCTTATTACCAAAAGTTGTTTCGTATCTAAATGAAACCTAGTCGTTTTCGTTACACTCAGCTCAGAGTTGAACTTGACTACTAGAGTTACGAAAACGACACCCACACGGTATGTACGAAAAAATACCAAATCAGTGTACCGAAAACGAACTACTTTCAATTCAAATACCTAATTAAGAAAGGTTTTTTGATTAGGCCAAAGTTTTTTGATTAATTAAACTTCTTGTAATCCCGAGAGTAGCTTCTTATGGACCACTGTGGCACGCCGACGTACCCGTGGCCGCGGCAGTACGGGGCTACGCCGTTATAGTGGACGAGGAACTGCGCGTTCGCTCTTTAGAGTCAGACACACACACAACTGGTGGCTAACACCGCACTCTAGGCCCTCTCTCTCCGCTTTCCCCAATACAACCACACCTGCACTACACACCTGTACGGCCTCGCAACAACAACCGTGTCGCCTGTGTATACACCGTAAATAAATCGACTTGGACGGTTAGGATTCTAGGTATTGAGGGTGTATTTTTTCTTTTTTAAATGTATTTTTTTAACAAATAAAAGGGCTATATTATATAGCCTATATATGTTCCTATTGTAGTGGATGTGCCTGAAACCTCAGTCAATCCGTAATCTTTCCATCTCGTCTGTCCAGTCAGCAGGGCATGTTGATGTTTCTTGAGAGTGTTAAAAGAAAATTGATCTTGCACTAAATAATATAGTCATCCCACTAAGTAGGTTCTTTATAACATAAAAATGTTTTGCTCATTCAAATGATGAGCAAAAATAGCTTTGAAGGAGTTCGGCATTTTGCTCAACCAAACAGGCTTTTGTTTGCAAACTCTCAAACTGTTCCACCTGAGCAGAAAAGTGCCCGTGTAATAAGCCGCTTAAATTTATGTAAATTACTTTGATTTTATGACCCAAGTCATCACGATTTAATGACCAGCTGATTGTAGAGTTTCTATTTAAAAGCAATTATATATCCATCTAGGCTATATAGCTTGTGCGAGTGGTATGCGTGCTGTAGTAAAAAAATAATGTCTCAAACATTGAAATTGAGGAATAGAGTACCGCTCCCCCCCCCCACCCCATCCCCGGATTGATTAATGAATTAATAATCAATCTATGCATATTTCAACCTATCAGAATATGGTTATAGGTTTTAATGTTAAATGTTAATATCATATTCTCATGATTTGTACAAAATAGGAAATATGTGCACAATTGCTTTTTGGGGTGAGTGTGCAGTGGGTGATGCAACAATACATTGCAAGATAAATGTTAGCCTTGGTTTCCTAGGAATAGCCTTAATGTGCTTTAATAATATCATCTTGTAATGACTTGTGCCAAGTATAAATATTTCCTCAAGGTTGTGGCGAGGCTGGGCCCGGGCAGTATATTTACTTCCCCTGTTGCAAAATGTATGTATTTTTACCTTTCGAATATTATGTTATATTTACAGATCCACATTATTGTTTACTTTTGTAGTTCCCACATAGTAACCCGGATGTCTTCAGACAGTGGGTGGTGGCCATACGGAGGGACACAAATAACAATCCGCCAGGCAGCCATGGTGTGTTAGGATCATTTCAAAGCGGAAGTTTGATCGTACGGGACAGATGTTCACCTCAGAAAAGGAACGTCCCAAACAGAGTTCAAGTTCCCTTCCATTTGGAGGAAAGCCTTCGTGAGTATTAAATTGTCGCACTGTCTATTCCTTTTATTCACATTCACCGCACATGCAATTTTGCTTGTTGCCATTTTACTCAAGTACACAATAATGTACATGTATACATACTTAAGTATTTATTGTTTTATATGCCTGTGCAACCCAGAAAAGCACCAACCACCGAGAACCCCAAGGGACCGGGTCAAGAAAGTGCAGCAGATATCGACTGTGGAACCTTTTGGCTTGCCATCAACCAGCAGTTCTTCCCACGTTCGGTTCAGACCATTTGTACGCTGTTTTTTGGAGAGCCCTCCGAACAATGAAGCGGAAATCAACAAGCCGAAGATAAGATGTCGCAAATAAGGAAGAAACTAAAGTTCAACCAGCAAAGAACCGGCGTCTTCATAAAAACGAGTTTTTCTCAATGAAGGCTGCGTGCAGTCACTGAGATCTAAAAAACTTGTATCAGCGGATGGTGCGACATGTTGGAGAGACTTTCACTGGTGTCCCTTCGAAGTCTGATACGGGTTTATGGACCAGAGAAAGGCAAGAGGTCACGAAAGCAATACCCTTCACTTTTGAGGGTCTTTTGCTAACCCTACAATTCTATTCGACGAAGGGTATAACTACGTCCCGCGCAACGTTTTGTTTAGCCTTGCCACATTCACTCGGTCATCCGGAGCTGGTATCAGGCAGTGAATGGGAGCCGGGATTACTGAAAGAAGCATGCAACGACTTTGAATTTCAGAGTTCACAGAAGCGCGTAAGGAAAAAACAAAGAAGTTGTTTGTTCAATGATGCTTTAGATGAGATGCACATCAAGAAAATCTAGAAATGGGATGGCAAACGGTTTTCTTGGGTATGTTGACTTAGGTCAGAAATCGACGATGGACACAACTCCCATGGCTACCGAGGCTCTCAGTATCATGTTGTGGCACTGATGATCACTGGAAAAGTACCCTGTGCATACTTCATACATCAAGGGTATGTCGGTACGAAAAGGGCTAACCTGATCAGGCAGCGCTTGAGGAAGCTTAACGATGTTGGCATCAAGCACTGCTTTCGCTGACCATGTGACGGTCCGTCGTGTCGTTTTCTCCATGATGGAAAAAATCTCGTGCACACTCAGGCCAGGATGATCATGTGCCCTTTTTCGCACATCCATCAGACCCATCTGAAAGGTGTGTGTCTTGGCTTGATGTGTGTTAACAGTGTGAAAACTTATTAGGAACACGATAGCATCTGGTGGCATCCTAATAAATGGACATTGGTAACAAGATTCGCTGGTCATTGTCGAAGAGCCCACAGCTTCAGCGAGAGAGGGCCTGCAACTTGGACAACAAGACAAATCTGCCACCAACTGCAGTGCATAAGCAAAAGATGAAGGTTAACCTGTGCTGCCCAAACCTTTGAGTGCAAAGTGTTGATGATGCCATAGGATGTCTGCAGGGAAGACCTGAAGCTCGAAGTGTTCAAGATTCTGAAGGCCACCGTCGAATTTATTCGAATCTTGACAAATTGTTGACCTCTTCAACTCGAGAAAACCCAATCGCCTAAGGGGTATCAAAAGCTGCACTGAGATCCGCCAACTGTAGCAGCGGCAACCCCATAGGGATGATTCATACAAGTACATCGCAACCCCCTAAAAAGATCCAGCTGAGCTCTGATGAAAGATTCCCAAAGCGCGAACACCATTCATTGGCTCATGACCGCCATCAAGAGCATGCAATGTTCGATACACGAAACTGGTCAACAAAAGCGTCGCGTCCCGATGCGATACATTGCTCATCCTACAAATTCACGTCAGTGACCATAGGGACGCTGTTCTTTGGGGCAGTTCGTTCGGTGGTGGGGTAACAACAACCCCCACTAGTCGGCCAGTTCACTGGAGCCTACAAGAGCATCTTGGTCAGACATGTGAATTAAGGTTCGCCCACGGACCACAGCACTGCTAGGACAACACCCGAATTATGTTGTCTCGGAGAGACGCGCTATTGTGAGCAGTAGACACACTGACAGCTATGACATCTACAACTGCCAGACGATAAACGGTATGAGATACCTACCCACAGATCCGATGACGGTGAAGAAACAGAGTTAAGCAAGCTCCTGATTTTGACCCTTTGTCCCCTACAAGGAAGCAAGCCATCGGATACATTTGCAGGCTATGTGGGTGAAGATGGTTGAACGCGAGTTGGGTGGTGTTGGTTTTGGTGTTGGGGGTGAAAGATTCATTGCGATGTTGTACATCAGCACCTTTCGGTTAGAGACACTGGTAGAGCTCAGAGATCCTACCTTGCACTTTCTGCACGGAAAAAAAACCGAGTGGGCTTGTTGATTTGAAGCGGCTATAGTGTCGTCCAGAGGTGCCAGGAGACTGAGAAATGTTTCCAACACGCTTGAGGCAAACGATGGCAAACCACCACAGGGCACTCTAACTCACTGCAACAATTTCTTAGCCGTGGTTCTTGCACCAATTATCATCATCCCTGGTATTCTCAACCACTCATAAGCACATGTGATACAACACCCGACAGCAATCATCTCATTCGTCTCATCAAATGTGTATCAGCTTGCTATGCCCACACTTCGACTCCCATCCACATCGCTAAAATACATACCAGAAGATCACTGGTGATCGAGTGAGGGAAAACAGTTATCAAAAACTTGTTCGTTTCAAGCACCAATAGGATACGGGATGCCTGCTTGTTCTTCCAGAAACACAACTGTGATATCTATCTCCTCATTATCTGGTTTTCCAAATTAATTTGATCGCGTATACATATACATCCTCATTGAAAAAACATGTTGTGAAAACTGCTAAAAATAATTAGTGTAGGTATTGAATAGGTTAGGTGGCCCTACTGCTTGAAATTGCATTTAAAACGCAGACATATATAACAAGTACGCTAAATTGTTGATGTAAGTTATGTATATTCATGAGTAAAACTATGTAAACTTCATCTGGTTATGGTGAAAAAAAAAGTTACGTTGTTAAATATATAAGCCAAGGTCCAGTGTACACAACTTTGGGAAGAAATGCCTTCACCCCTATCTTGTTTTCTTCCCCCTATAGCAACAAGCCTGGGGAAACTGGTGGGAATACGGGGGTTTTGGGTCGGGGAAGCAAATATAAAGTGTTCCCCCTTAGCCAACAAGCCTGGGAACTGGCGGGAATTACGGGGTGTTGGGTGGGGAAGCAAATATAAGTGATTTAGGCTCCCAAAAACTCAATCCCCGTCACTATAGTAAAAAATCTAACTACCTAACCGGTAACCACAAAGGAGACCTAAACCTTAAACAAAAGTATTACCTAACCTAACCTTAACCACAATAGTATACCTAACCTAACCTAACACGAACTTAACTTGGACTTAGAATTTTTTGAGGCACCTGCATATTCAATCGGCACCGTGTGGGTTAACAAGGCTGAGCCGCACGCTGGAAACTTTACAGGATGGATAGTACAATAAGCATACAATACCAGTGCGGTAGTTCATTTCATCAAAGCCGGAAGAGGAGTCCAAAGTATTTCCAAGTCCAATATATGAAATTATGTATTAACATATTCCTAAAGGTAAGAAACTTTCTGGTCAATATGAGTCGTACCAGTATGTTCTGAAAGTATCTAATTGTTATCGATAGGTCTTTGTATCTTGTTGGTAGTGACAATATTATAATAATGTTCTTATAGTTATTACTAGGTTATCAAGCATACCGCAATCCATACTTAATTAATCCACGAGAGTAGCTTCTATGGACCACTTGGGCTCGCGCCGTAACCGTGGCCCGGCCGGCGTTACGGGGCTAGCGCCGTTATAGGGACGAGGAACTGCGCGTTCGCCTCATTAGGTCAGACACACACACACTCGGTGGTTCGCTCATAGGTATGTTACACTGCACTCTGCTCTCCTTTACAACATACACCACACCTGTCGCTAAAACGTACGGCCTTGCAACACACCTGTCACTACACACCTGTACGGCTCGCAACAAAACTGTCACTACACACCTGTACGGCCTCGCAAGACACCTTCACTACACCCCTGTACGGCCTGAAACACCCCTGCACTACCACCTGTACGACCTCGAACACCCCTGTCATATACAACTGTAGGGCCCTCGCAAGGCACCTGTCACTAACACCTGTAGGGGCCTCGCAACACCCTGCCCTACACCCGTAGGGGCTCGCAACACACCTGCCTAACACCTGTACGGCCTCGCAAAACACCTTTTGTCTGTGTATCACCGAAAAATAAATACTTAAAGGGTTTTACGATCCTGGGTTGGAATTTTATATTGTAGTGTAGGTTTTAATAGTATTGTAGGTGGAAATATTTAGTAGTAAGTGGAAATAGTAGTAGTATTGTGTTATAGTAGCAGTAGGTGGAAATTAGGCTATCAATGCCGCCCCAAACCCCCACCACTCCCGGGCCGGGCCTGTATTTTTTTGGTTTTTCAAGATGGCGGGCGGGTGATTCAGTTTTCGGCACAGCTCCCCAGATCCCCGATCCTTTATTAATCTGGGCAGTGCCCGTAGCTTGGGAGATGGGGGAGTTTATTCCCCGGGCTTATAACGCCCGGGCTTTACCCGGGGGGGGCCCCTTCCTGTTCCCCCCCGAGGCCCCTCTTCATAGTTCCCCCGGGGTAACCCCATTATCCCCCGCCCCTGTCATGCATGTCAACAATAGTTTACTCCCCTCCTGCGTCCCCTCAGAAGACCTTATGTGGTGCTCAAGAGGTCTTAAGATCCTTTTGCAGGTGCCTCGAACCCCCGCGGTTCCGGGGGGGGAACCCCGGGGAAACCTCCTGAAGGAGGTATTTCGTAGGGCGTCGCGTAGCGTAGAGTTTCCTCCCCCCACGCCCCCCCTAGTGCCCTGCCCCCAGCGCCCCTGGTCCCCAAAGGGGCCCGAAGAGAGGGCCCCAGGGGTAGGTAGTTTGGGGGGACTCTGGTCTCGTAGAGTAGCACTTCTTACCCCCGGGGCAAAATGAGGGCGCCCCCTTGGGTTTCCCAGGCGGATTGGGGCCAGCGGCCCCGGGGGAATCATCACCGGGGCGGGCAGTGTTGCGGGACATTTGGTCCGTAAGTTGCACTTCCCGCCCCCGGGGGTTTTGCGGGGGTTTCCTTATCGTCCCGTCGAAGCTCGTCTCCGGGGCAAAATAAGAGCCCCAGGGGGAACGCCGAGCGCCCCATTTGCCCTGGGGCCCCTTCATCTCAGGGGGCCCAGGAGGAACACAGGGGCAAGCCCCCAGGGGAGGTGCCTGGGGCGTCGGGACTTCGAGAGATGAGTACACCCGCCCCCGGGACAAGCGGAAAGTGCGGGGCGCCCGGGCCGTCGGTAAAAAGGACGCGGGTGTGTTGGCACGTATTTTAAACGGGGTGGTATCTGGAAAATACCCCCCAAAAAATCGCTCCCCGGGCGTTTAAGACATTTGTCCCCGTAAGATTCACCGCGACGCCAAAAAGGGACGGGTGGCCACCCCGGGGGCAGGATATATAAAAATCTTCTTCTCTTTTCCGGTCTCAGGGGGGGGCCCCGGCGTGGGGGGGTACATGTAAAAGGTTTTATTTCAGTGCTGACATAAGTGGGGAATTTGATGGTGTAAATTTGGGGGATGAAGTTTCACCCACTTTTCCCTCCTTCCCCTCGCCTCCTCACCTTCTCAAAACTCCCCTTCACCTTTCTCCTCTTTTCTCTCACTTTTTTTTTTCTCTCCCCTTTTCCCCTCTCCCTTCTCTCTCTCTCTCCTCTCTCTCTCTCTCTCTCTTTCCTCTCTCTCCCCTCTCTTTTTCTCCCTTCTTTTCCCCCCTCATTTCTTTTTCCCCGGGGGGACGGGAGGGATTTTTAGCTGTGGTCAGAAAATGTGCAGGTGGGCCCCGGGCCCCCCCCCTTGGTAGGACTGAAAAGGGAAGTTTGTTGTAAGCACAACATCAATTGCCTCTCCCCTTTTATCACCACCTTTCCCCAGTACTCTCCCTCTTCCCCCCTTCTCTTCCCCCTTCTTTTTCCCCTTTATTTTTCCTTCCCTTCTACCCCCCTTCTCCACGTTCCAGCCCTCACATATATATATATATATATATTTTAATATATAAAATATATATTATATATATATATATTATATTATAATTTTAATATATATATATATATTTAATTTATATAAAATTTTATATATATATATATATATGGTTATATATATATAATAAATATATATTTTTATTATAATATATATAAAATTTAAAATTTTAAAAGAAAAAGGGGCTCCACCCCCTATCTTCTTTCTTATATTGCCAACAAACTTGGGGACATGGGGGAAAAACCGGGGGTTTTTTGGGGTGGGGGGCACACACACAAAAGGGGAAATAGGGAACCCCAAAAAAAAATTCAAAACGGGGAAATTTTCCCTAGTTCATAAAACTTTATCGGCCCATTTTTCCCTTAATGGTGCTCCCCCACCCAAAAACCCCGGTTTCCACCATGTCCCCAAGCTTGTTGTCTAAAAGAAAAAGAAGATGGGAAAGGTTAAACCCTTTTATTCTAAAGGGGACAAAACTCTACGACCAAACCAAAGAAACCCCCCTCACCCCCTGGGGCTTACCCAAACCCTAACCTAAACCAAACCCTGACCTGACCTGACCAACCAAAACCCTACTGGACTTAGTTTTTCTAAAAAAACCAGAAATTTAATATGGGCCAGGGGCCTTTTTCCGGGCCCCATGTAGGCCCTGATCGCCGCCCTTTCATCTACACGGGGCCCGCACGAATTCTCCCATCCACCCCCCTGCAAAAGCTTTTTTCACCCCCTTTACGGCCTGCAGGGAAATTCTACTTACTCCCCCCGCTCCTTCGTGGCCACCACTGTGCTGGAACCAGCCTTGCAGGTAGCTCCTGAAAGGCGGGTTTTTGCTTTCCCCCAAAAGTGCTTTTTTTTTAGGGTAAAGCCTTTTTTTAAATTTTTAAACCCCAAAAATTTTAACCTTTTGACCTAAACCCGCTTTTTCGCGCCGCTCTGGGTCCGGTCTGAAGGTTGGGGCCCGGGGCGAACACTTTTTTCGGGGGGGAGTCGTTCGGCACCGTTCCAGCCGGGTTTCCTAGTTTTGGGCCCCCCCTGCGAGCAGGACCGGGTTTGGGGACCATGTGGGGAGAACTGGCCCCTGCGCACTACAGTCAGCGGGGAAACGACCAGGAGTTTCTCGTCCCGCTGATAACATGAAACACCATAGGGGCCGCCCCTAAAAAGACTAAAGAAAATTTCACAAAAATTTAACATTATTCGCAATTTGCTAAAACAACATTTGGAAAATTAATGTACCGTAAAACAAAAATATTGTCCCCCACGCACAAATGTCCCCAGGCGCCATATGTTACGAATTTTTAGCATCACTACGGGACTTGTATGTGTCCACTGAAGACATGATAGCTATAGTGTTATGTAGATAATTTTAAATACGTCCTTGGGGCACGTGACGTGATCTGTAATAATGCTAAAAATTTGGGAATAAAATGGGCCCCCCCAAGACACTAGGTTTCGTGAAAGGGGCTATGATGTGTTATTAAAAGGGAAATTAAAAGAAAATTTTATCATTCCCTTTTTTTTATAGTCACCCCGCCAAATTGACTTCCCCTTGAGAAGGGGCAAGTAAAAAAAACGCACGCTTTAAAAAAAAAAATTGGGGTTTTTGCCCGGAGGACCGCCCCCTCGATCCCCCAGCCAATAGGAAAGACGAATGAGACGGGGGCCGTTCCCCCGATGTATTTTTTGCGAGCATCAGGCCACCCGGAGCGGTTTTAGGCCCGGACCCGGACCAGGGGGGGGAACTTTGCGGGGAAAAGCGCTATTATATCCTGTGAGTTTCGGGCAGTGTTTAAAAGTAAATAACTGGGAGAAAAAGGTTTTGGGGGAGCTCACCAATTTTTTTCCTTTTGAGTGTACAACCTTTTTCAAAAATGGAAGCTACAAAAAAAAAGAAAGTCTGGGTGGAATAACCCGAATTTTTTTAAACATCAAGGTTGCTTTCAGACTCTTTGTCATTGGGAAAAAAGACAAACTACAAGAGGGCAAGGCAGATTTGGAATTTAAAATTTCAGACAGAATTACCACAAAAAAAGTAAGAAAAGGGGAAAAAGATGGCTGTAGAGATGGCCCATGATGAAAGACTGAATGATGCGGGGGGGCTTACCAAGTTAAAAATGGTAATTTAAATTTTCTGGACAAAGTCTCACAAAGCCTTAATGACGATTTTTTCACAAGACCCTTTAGAGTGCTTTTTCCTTTCTAGACCCAAGAAATTTTTAAAGCTCAAGAACCGCCCAAAATAAAGGAGACGAGACCTTAATTTTAAGAACCAGTAAACATTCCCAAATTTGACAGCCCGGGGAACAGCTGAAAAAATTGGAAAAATTTAATTTTAAAGGGGCCTGGCTACACACTGGGGGAAAAATTCAAAAAACCACCCTTTTTGGGCTAGTGTTAGAAAAATGATAAAAGCTGAAAATGAATTGATGTCGGGGAAAAAAGAGATTACAATGAAAATGTTTTTCATGTAAAAAAAATCCAAAAATTTTTGTTACCCCTTCCACAGTAATATTACTTGTTAATGAAGGGATTTTCATGTAATTGGGCTGTTTAAAGTTCCTACTAACCTTGTTTAGTTTTTCCAAAATTTCCTGTGAGAGAAGCTTTTTCCCCTCTGAAATTAATCAAAAACCCCGAGGAAAACCCCATTTTCACAGGAAAAACCTCCAGGGATGTATGCTTATTTCAAATGGGGAAGGATTATTTAAGGTCTCTCGATAAATTATAAAAATAATTTAAAGGTTGCTGAGAAGAGTGAACTTCTGAGAGAAATGCTGAAAATTTGAAGAAATATTGAGACTGCGCTACTTAATTTAGCCGTCATTTTCGTATAATTGATATTATTGTTCCAAATTATGTTAATACGATGCAGAATTTTCTCAGGAGGAGAATGGTGGCCCTAGTTTTTTTTTCAATATCAAATGGTGGTTTTAAAAAATATTTTTGGAAAAAGGTTTGATAAGCCGATGGGCGCCCCGTAGGCGCGGGCGGCAACTCACAATTTCAGGGGATGCGGGGCTCGTCTCTAGGTATTTTAACCCCTGTGGTGAGCTTATATTCACCTTAAATTTTGTAAGAAAACCCATGAATGTATACTTTTTAAAAAAATGAAAGGGGAGAAAAAGTACAAATAATGAAACTGAAAATCGGAGTAAACTACGCGAATTAAAACTGATTACGAGAAGACTACAGACTTACTATTTTTTGTTTACATCAACGACTTAGATAGTGGCATTAGCAGTGATATCAGCATGTTTGCTGATGATACTAAGATAGGTAGGATTATTAGATCAGTCTGGTATAAACGTTTTGCAGGGAGACTTAAGAACATAAGAAAATAAGGAAGCTACAAGAGGTCGTGAGACTTACACGTGGTAGATCCTGTTACTTAATACTACGTACATCCATCTTTCATCCCCATCCATGAAATTGTCCAGCCTCCTGTCAAAACTTATTCATTTTTCAGAAAACTAAATATATACGTAAGTAAATAAAAAAACATCAATCGGGAAAATTACCAGATTGATGATGTTATTTATTTAGGTAACGCTTGTAATGTTTTTGAATGTTGGTGTGTTGTGAAGGCTGCAGGCTTGTGTGAACCACTGATCTATATAACATGGATCGCGGATCTGGGCTAGCTGTGGCCGAGATACTGAAGTCACCAGCCGCCATCTTGAAATAACCAAAACAAATACATGGGCCGGCCAGGCAGTGGCTGGGTGTTGGCTGCTGGCATGTGATAGCCTATATTACCACCTACTACTACTATTAACACCTACTACTACTACTACTATTATCACCTACTACTACTATTACCACCTACAACTACTATTAACACCTACTACTACTACTACTAAACTTCCAACCTAGTGCATCGTCGAACCTTCCAAGTCTTTATTTACGGTGATACACAGACAACAGGTGTGTTGCGAGGCCGTACAGGTGTGTAGTGACAGGTGTCTTGCGAGGCCGTACAGGTGTGTAGTGACAGGTGTGTTGCGAGGCCGTAGCTACAGGTGTGTAGTGACAGGTGCCTTGCGAGGCCGTACAGGTGTATAGTGACAGGTGTGTTGCGAGGCCGTACAGGTGTGTAGTGACAGGTGTGTTGCGAGGCCGTACAGGTGTGTAGTGACAGGTGTCTTGCGAGGCCGTACAGGTGTGTAGTGACAGGTGTGTTGCGAGGCCGTACAAGTGTGTAGTGACAGGTGTGGTGTATGTGGTAAAGCGAGAGGCTAAGAGTGCAGTGTACAGACCTAATGAGCGAACCACCGAGTGTGTGTGTGTCTGACCTAATGAGCGAACGCGCAGTTCTCGTCCACTATAACGGCGCTAGCCCCGTACCGCCGCCGCCACGTGTACGGCGCGAGCCACAGTGGTCCATAGAAGCTACTCTCGGGGATTACAGGAAGTTTAAATTAATCAAAAACCTTTGGCCTAATCAAAAAACCTTTCTTAATTAGGTATATTGAATTGAAAGTAGTTAGTTTCGTACACTGATTTTGAGTATTTTCGTACATACCTGGTGTCGTTTCGTAACTCTAGTAGTCAAGTTCAACTCTGAGCTGAGTGTACGAAACGACTATGGTTTCATTTAGACTACGAAACAACTTTTGGTAATAATGGACGAGTTTCGCGGTCGTTTTAAGAGACATCAACTATTTTTTCTTGGCCTACAATAGGTGCTTGTTGCAATGGAGATAGTTTTATTTTGCGCAACCCCCCCCAAAAAAAAACAAATAATATTAATGAAACCAAACCTAACCTTATAGGTTTTAATGAAACCTAACCTAACCTTAAAGGTTTTAATGAAACCTAACCTAACCTTATAGGTTGTAATGAAACCTAACCTAACTTTAACCACAAGGTATACTTTTTTTTCCTTTTTCTTTTCTTCGCAAAATAAAGCTATCTCCATTAGAACAAGCACCGCTTATTAGGAAGCGCGCGGAACGGAAACAGACCTGAGTGCGGTTATGATACAAATGATCAATATATATGAGCATTTGTATCATAACCGCACTCAGGTCTGCTTCCGTTCCCCACTAATTGTTAACAAGTATAAAAAAATATACTTATATCTATATCTACCTATATAAAAAAAAGTATACCATATCCACCTATATTTTTTTTTTAACTAGTAGGTGGATGACTGGAGTGGGTAGATGGATTAAGAGTGGATGGGCTGGGTGGGGAGTGGGTGTGTGGTGTGGGTGTGGGTGTCTGGGTGGGTGTGGGTGTGGGTGCGTGGGTGCGTGCGTGTGTGTGTGGTGGGTGCGTGTGTGTGGTAGGTGGTGGGTGGGTGTGTGTGTGTGTGGTGGGTGTGTGTGTGTGGTGGGTGGGTGTGTGTGTGTGTGGTGGGTGCGTGTGTGTGTGTGTGGTGTTACTCACAGGTGGAAAGATTTGCCACTTCCAGGTCCTGGTCTGTTTGTACAGGACATAGCAGCACAGCTTGGCATGACGAGGTGATAACACAGCCAGACAGCAAGCATAACTTGGCATGACGAGGCGATAACACCAGATAGACAGTAACGCGAGCCGCAGAAACAAGGCTTTGTTTTGGTTACGACAAGATGGCGGACAGTTGGAACCAGTGCTGAGCCAGGCTTCCGCGATCCATGTTATATAGATCAGTGGTGTGAACAGCCAGGGTAGCGGGTACGTAGCGACCGGTAGGCAGCGTGGTGTAGGTCAATCATGTCCTCTTCTAGGGACGCGCCCGGAGAGTGACAAGTTACCTCCAAGGACGATGATGTTGCAGGAGATTGATAGATTACTACACAGACTAAGTAAAAGTATATTTGTACAGCTGATGAATGTACTACAAGGGGGTTATAATAGACGCCAGGGAATGAAGCGTCCACCCTCAGCGGGGAGGGTATGTGAGTGCGAGCGACCACTCTCTGTCGGCGCAGCCAGACAGAGAGTGGTCGCCGAGTGGTCGACCCGAGTGATCGACCCACTCTGCCAGTCTTAGCCAGGCAGTCGTCGTGGAAGGTACTGCTGCTCTCGCTCATACCTCAACGCATTACAGTGTAACAGCTCACCCCTCCGGGCTCGGGTTGCAGAGCTGCTCTACACTGTTTGTTGTCTGGGCTTCCCCACTTTCACTTACAATGTTTCTTTGGACCTGGCAGCCACAGTGAGCGGGATTTCGTCCCAGTGCTCCGTGTTAACAGCTAGTTTAACTGAACTGTAACACTGTCGTGATTTTTGTGAGCCGCGGCGCTCCCCACAGGGTTGTAGTGGCTGCCCAGGAGGTTCTTGTTTGTTTACCGCGTTGCTCAACGTTGTTGCAGATTCATTCTGTCTCTTAGCGTCCCTTGGTGGGGTACAAAGTTTAACCCTGCTTGGCGTAGGCCAGTGACACAACGAGTGTCATCAGAAGGCTAGTTAAAGGAAGCACCAAGGGTGGGAAACCTGCTGTTAGGGACAGGCGAGACCCTCACGGGGCAGCTCCACTTGTGTCCTGCGACGCTCATTAGTGGGCGGGGACACGCTAGTGTGGTAGCTGTAGGCAGAGTTATTGTGTTGGTTTAAATTTTTTTCTTTTTTTTTTCTTAAATTTTACATTAGTGCCTATAGCGCCTGTAAGCAATGACTTCTAAGGCTCGGATGGTAGACCCTGGAAGTTCACTTGAGGGCTGTGTGATGGTTGGCCTTCGCCCGTGGTGGCGCAGGTAGGGTTTTATAGTTACGCCTGTGATTAGAGGCTCATACCGCCCCCCTGTGTCCTTCGATGCACTCGCAATCGAAAGTGGAGTTAATGGGCAGGGCATGTGGGTGTTCTTAGGCCACTCGACGGTGCAGAAAGATTTTGGTTCTCATCGGAGATCGAACTCTAAGCTTAAGGGGCCGTAAGTAAGCGAAGCGTGGTCATAGGGGCAGGAAA
>JACEEZ010023703.1:0-33321 GCA_016584305.1 Chionoecetes opilio | reverse complement strand
GACCCGGGTTTAGTGGGGCAATAATTTTCTCGGGGGGTTTGGGACTATGAAAAAAGTACAACTGGTAAAAGTTTAATTGTTCATTAAATTATTGAAATATACAATATATACAGTGAACATAATACATAGCAGGACTGAAGTCGGAGCCGGATATTTTAGGTACTCTCTACAGACCTGGTGTACACCATGGGCCATACATAATCATATTACCATACATAACTATACATGCACCTTACAACCATTCAGCATAGACAACCATACACAGTCCACCATATACTAACACAACCATACCCCAAACACAAGCATACAGACTCCAACAAACACAACCACAACCATTCAGCATACACAATCATCCAGATACCACCATATTCTATCACACGTCCATACAGATTGGTTTTCCAGGATCACCGCTGAAGAACTCAGGAGTTTTTTAGTCTGTGGCATATCCGGAAACACTCACCAATGCACAATCCAACTTTACACTCGTTGCACATGACGTTCACGTGAGTTGTTTTATTTGTGCCTCGTGTTGTGTTAAGGCACACACGGCAGTTCACGCGTCTTCTACGCCCATTAACCATTTCTGTATGCACTAGGTAATGCCGGCTGCTGCCGCCGTCGATGCGATCTGGCATCGGGGTATGGCGGTGACCTCTTGTTACTTGTGGGTTCCCCGAATTCTTCTACGAGCTGGAAGCAGACGTTGTAAATGATCTCACGGAGTTTCAGCTTTTTGGTGGGGAGCATGTCATGTCTCACAAGCCAGATATTGTACGCATTGAGCATTGTGATGTCTAATAAGTGGTAGAAGAATTTATGGTGCCACTTGACAGACTTTCTCACACACTCAACGCCACTTATCTGAGAGTCTGACTTGTTCACTAGGCGCATATTTTGCGTGTAATCAATCACGATATCAGGCTTCTGGATGTTTTTTTTGGTGCGGTGGTGGATTTTGCACCAGTCAGTTATCTCACCCGTATGGATGGTGAATAGTAAGTGGACTGGACGCCTATCATTCCACTTTACAGCTAACAACTTACCCGACTTTTCTTTTTGGATATAGAGTTGCTTCCGCTTTTTCCGTCGCTTCTTGCTCCTCTCCTGGCGGGCGTCAGTTGCGTTTTCTTCGTTACTTGAACTCGGGTTATCAAGGGGTGTCATTTTGTCAACGAATTTTGGCATGTATCTCCTGGTCTTCTTTACAGTTCCACATGACCCTGTTTTATTATCATGGAGAAACTGACAAAGAGCAGGGCTTGTGTACCAGTTGTCAGTTAAGAAAATGTGACCCCTGCCCAAGTAAGGTGCCATCATCTTGACAATGGCACCAGACATCCCCATAGGGTCTGTCTTACTGACCTTTGGTATGTCACGATCTGTTCCTGTGTACACAATCATATCAAGTACAACCCCTGTCTCACAGTCGCATAGCACAAATATTTTTATCCCAAAGCGGTGGCGCTTTGTGGGGATATATTGTTTAAATACTAAGCGACCCTTGTATAACAGGAGTGACTCATCGATAACAACCTTCTGGAAGGGATAAAAATTCTTTTCGTATCGTGAGAGGAACATTGAAAATATTTCTCTCAGCTTCCAGATACGGTCGTGACGGTCAGGAGTTTCATTGTCTGAAAAATGCAGAAACGTTAAGATCAGTAAAAACCGGTCACGAGTCATATATTTGCCAAATATGGGTGTGGGGAAAAGGGGTTCATTACGCCAGTAATGCTCAATGACATGCTTCTTGCAAAGCGCCATCCTAAACAGCATAGTAACAAACACAATTAGCTCATTGGGCGCAGTATCCCCCCACTGACATAGCCTGGATTTAGGGGAGATTATGTCCATGTTCTGAGACACATAGCGGTAATATTTGTTGGTGTTCTCAGCGACGAATGACAGGACATCGTCATCTAAGAACGCACGGAAAAAGTCACTCTCCCTTGCTTCGTCTGAGCAAGGCCAGTCTTTCGTAGTACCACTCCTAACACGTCCAAACTAGTGCAGATGTGGGACAAAATCGGACCCCTCCGACCAGTCAAATGAGAAGACTGAGTTTTCTTGCAAGGGTTCTTGATCATCCTCGCCCTCATCCAGGCCATTGTCCGTGTCCCTGTGTAATAGTTCCTCCTCGTCGTCATTGCTTGAAGACTCCATGCCCATGTCACTGCCTGACCACCCGTAGGCCCTGCCGTCGATTCCACACCCGCTCACACTGTCACCGTCGCTATCCTCAGGAAATAACATTGGTATCACTGCTGAGTCGCTAAGGGTCGTAGAACACAAAGCCGCCAAAATTAACAGTAAGATAAAGAAATACACGCAAAAATGGTTTGAGCCCAAATCAAAGCACCGTACAGTACAAAATAAGATTGTGATCGGAGGAACCCAACGGAGAGAATAGTTTTACAAAATAAGCCGAAGGGTTAGAAGTAGTTATATAGAACATACAAAAACTTAAAACTAAATGACAAGAAATACCAATGCTGTACATATTTTCATAAATAAATCATAAATAATTATAATTGATACAAAATAGGTTCCCAATGGCAGGTAAGTCTAGCCTTCAAGCGTATTGTGCAACCAAAGATATACTTAAGCGAACAATTTTATGAATTCTTGTAGGTCATTGCCATTTTGATCTCGGTCAGCTTTACCATGAGGGATTTGGATTTTGATGTGCCGCTTTTGTCATACTTAATGCCTAAAATGCATGATGTCACAAAATGGAGGAAATGTTCACAATTTTTGGGGTGTTCAATATTGAACACATACAGTCCTGCTACAAGTGCAACTAAAGCCATGCCAATGCATACTGTTTCTGCAACAGGCTTCCCATCAATCAAGACACAAAATTGTTCTGACAAACTTATGTCACCTACATGCTGGATGCCGACGCTTGACTGTCCAGTTCTGAGTTCTTCTTCTGATACCTAAAGAAAAAAAAAATATGAAAATTAATGATTTTTTAAATTTTTAAAAAAAACATCTTTAAATTTTCATTTTTTTTTTTTTCTTTAGATCAGAAGAAAACTCAAAAAACGGAAGTCACGTGGGCATCCAGCATTTAGGTGACATAATTTTGTCAGAAAATTTTGTGTTTTGTTTGATGGAACCCCTTTTGCAAAACAGATGCTTTGGATGGCTTTAGTTGCATTTTGGTAGCAGGGACTGTAGGTGTTCAATTTTGAACCCCCCAAAAATTTTGGAACTTTTCCTCCTTTTGTGACTCATTTTAGGCATTAATATGAAAAAAAGCGGCACATCAAATCCAAACCCCTCATGGTAAAGCTGCCCGAGATAAAAAGGGCAAGACCTACAAGAATTTCAAAAATTTTGTTCGTTTAAGTATATTTTTGGTTCACAATACGCTTAAGGCTAGACTTACCTGCCTTTGGGAACCCCTTTTTTGTTCAAATAATTTTTATGATTTTTTAAATAAAAATATGTACAGCATTGGTATTTTTGTCATTTAGTTTTAATTTTTTTGTATTTTTCTAATAATATTTCAACCCTTCGGCTTATTTTAAAAAATATTCTCCCGTTGGGTTCCCCCGATCAAAATCTTATTTTGTATGTAGGGGTTTTTGATTTGGGCTCAACCATTTTTGCGTGTTTTTTCTTTATCTTACTTTTAAATTTTTGGCGGTTTGGTTCTACGACCTTACGATCAGCATGATACCAATTTTTTTTTCCCTGAGGATCGACGGTGAAGGTGAGCGGGGGGAATCGAGGGCAGGGCCACGGGTGGTAGGCAGTGACATGGGCATGGAGTTTTAAAGCAATGACGCGGGAGGAACTATTACAAGGGACACGGACAAGGCCTGGAAGGGGGGGATGATCAAGAACCCTTTGAAAGAAAACTCAGTCTTCTCTTTTGACGGTGGGAGGGGTCCGATTTTGTCCCACATCTGCACTAGTTTGGACGTGTTGGAGGGTACTACGAAAGACGGGCCTGTCGCGAAGCGGGGAGAGTGATTTTTCCGTCGTTTTTAGTGACGTTTTCCGTCATTCGTCGCGAAAACACCAACAAATTCCCGCTATGTGTCTCAGAACATGGACATAATTCCCCTAAACCGGGCATGTCAGGGGGGGGATACGCCCCAATGAGCTAAGGTTTGTTACTAGCTGTTTGGGAGGGCGTTTTGCAAGAAGCAGTCATTGAGCATTACTGGCTAATAAACCCCTTTTTTCCCACACCATTTTTGCCAAATATTGACTCGTGACCGGGTTTTTTTTTAATGATTTTAACTTTTTCTGCTTTTTCAGACAATAAAAATCCTGCCCGTCACGCCCGTTCTGGAAGCTGAGAGAAATATTTCAATTTCCTCTCCGATAGAAAAAAATTTTTTACCCTTCCAGAAGGTTGTTATCGATAGTCACTCCTGTTTACAAGGGCGCTTAGTATTTAAACAATATATCCCCACAAAGCCCCACCGCTTTGGAAAAAATATTTGTGCTATCGACTGTGAGACAGGGGTTGTATTTAAATTGATTGTGTCACGGGAAACAGCGGAATACCAAAGGTCCCGTAAGACAGACCCTATGGGGATGTCTGGTCCCTTTTCAAAATGATGGGACCTACTTTGGGCAGGGGTCACATTTTTTTAATGACAACTGGTACACAAGCCCTGTCTTTTTCGTTTCCCATGATAAAAAAACAGGGGGCATGTGGAACGTAAAGAAGACCAGGAGATACATGCCAAATTCGTTTACAAAAAGCACCCCCTTGATAAAACCCAGTTCAATAACGAAGAAAAGCAACTGACGCCCGCCAGGAGAGGACAAGAAGCGACGGAAAAAACGGAAGCAACTCTTATCCAAAAAGAAAAGCGGGGAAGTTTTGCGTAAATGGGAAGATAGGGTCCCGTCCACTTACTTTTACCCCCAACGGGTGAGATAACTGATGGGCAAAATCCACCACCGCACCAAAAAAACCAGAAACCTGTATCGTGATTGATTACACCAAAATATGCGCCCAGTGAACAAATCGACCCGATAAGTGGCGTTGAGTGTGTGAGAAAGTTGTCAAATGGACCATAATTCTTCTACCACTTATTAGACATACAACCAATCGTACAATACTGGGTTGGAGACATGACATGCTCCCCACCAAAAAGCTGAAATCCCGGAGCATTTACAAAAGTCGCTTCCAGCTCCCCAGAAGAATTTTGGGGGGAAACCCCCAATAAAAAGGTCACCGCCATACCCCGATTCCCGATGCATCGACGGCGGCCGCCGGCATTACCTAGGGGCATAAGAAATGGTTTTAAGGGGGTAGAAGACGCGTGGACGCCGTGGTGCCTTAAAACAACACGAGGCACAAAAAAACAACTCACTGAACGCAGGTAACGAGTGTAAAAATTGGGGTTGGCTGGTGAGTGTTTTCCCGGGTATGCCACAGACTAAAAAACCCTGGTTCTTCAGCGGGGATCCCGGGAAAACCCCAAACGTATGGATGTGTGATAAATATGGGGGTATCTGGATGATGTGTATGCTGAAAGGGTTTTGGTTTTTTGTTGGAGTCTTAGCTTTTGTTTGGGGGATGGTTTTGTAGTATATGGGGGACGTGTATGGTTTTGCTGAAGGGGGTAAGGTGCATGTATAGTTATGTAGGTAAATGTTATGTAGGCCCATGGTGTACACCCGGGGCTGTAGAGATACCTAAGATATCCCGGCTCCGACTTCAGTCCTGCTATGTATTATGTTCACTGTATATATTGTATATTTCAATAATTTAATGAACAATTAAACTTTTACCAGTTGTACTTTTTTCATAGTCCTCAATCGAGACCACCGAGAGACAAGGCCTGGTGGATTGCCCGTGACGTCACACCATAAGGATACCACCCGCTCCGCTCCCCGTACAAGTTTACCTACCTAATATAAGGTTTATCAGTATAACAGATATACTGTTATCTTCGGAAATGTTTGTTCTATAATATTATCAAATAAAAAACCGTAAAACACACAAAGAAAATGCCATTATGAGACTTTCAAGAAATATGCATTAACTTAAACTCTTCGCCATTTAATATTTTGCTCGCAAACATTTTACATGGAGAATATCAATAGAAGCGGTGTTTAATTAGCTTTCCATTGATATATTTCGTTTAGTGATAAATGAATTAGCGGCATGCATAAATTAGCGTTAACTAAATATAAAAAATTATGAAATCGTATAATTTCCTACCTAATATATGTTTATCAGTATAAAATATATACTGTTATCTTCGGAAATGTTTGTTCTATAATATTATCAAATAAAAAACCGTAAAACACATTAAAGAAATGCCATTATGAGACT
This sequence comes from Chionoecetes opilio, assembly GCA_016584305.1. Classification (NCBI taxonomy): domain Eukaryota; kingdom Metazoa; phylum Arthropoda; class Malacostraca; order Decapoda; family Majidae; genus Chionoecetes; species Chionoecetes opilio. The sequence goes on along the minus strand of JACEEZ010023703.1, from coordinate 27,008 downwards.
TTCAAGAAATATGCATGAACTTAAACTTTTCGCCATTTAATATTTTGTTAAAAAAACTTTTTACATGGAGAATATCAATAGAAGCGGAATTGAATTATCTTTCCATTGATATATTTCTTTTTCTGATAAATAAATTAGAACTATGCATAAATTAGCGTTAACTAAATAAATAACATCATGAAATCGGGTAATTTCCCAGATTTCATGATGTTATTTATTTAGTTAACGCTAATTTATGCATGGTTCTAATTAATTTATCAGAAAAGGAAAAATATCAATGGAAAGCTAATTAAATTCCGCTTCTATTGATATTCTCCATGTAAAAAGTTTTTTCACAAAATATTAAATGGCGAAAAGTTTAAGTTCATGCATATTTCTTGAAAGTCTCATAATGGCATTTCTTTAGTGTGTTTTACGGTTTTTTTATTTGGTAATATTATAGAACTAACATTTCCGAAGATAACAGTATATATTTTATACTGATAAACATATATCAGGTAGGAAATTATACGATTTCATGATTTTTTATATTTAGTTAACGCTAATTTATGCATGCCGCTAATTCATTTATCACTAAACGAAATATATCAATGGAAAGCTAATTAAACTCCGCTTCTATTGATATTCTCCATGTAAGATGTTTGCGAGCAAAATATTAAATGGCGAAGAGTTTAAGTTAATGCATATTTCTTGAAAGTCTCATAATGGCCTTTTCTTTGTATGTTTTACGGTTTTTTATTTGATAATATTATAGAACAAACATTTCCGAAGATAACAGTATATCTTTTATGCTGATAAACATTATATTAGGTAGGTAAACTTGTACGGGGAGCGGAGCGGGTGGTATCCTTATAGTGTGACGTCACGGGCGATCCACCAGGCCTTATCATCTCGGTGGCCACGCCTCAATCCTCTTATCCCTGTATATTGAATTACATAACAACATAAAGTAAGGAGTCTATACTATTGGCCCTTCCTTACATGGCATCTCCTGTGTTACGGTAAACCAAACAATTGTTGTCCATTAATGCAAATTATATCAAATGCTATGTGACAAATGGACCTTCAATAAGAGCAGAGATTTGATACTGGCGACAAAACCTACATGTGGCATCAGCAAAGCAGAAATATACGTACACCCACCCTCCATCTTCTCTCATCCCGCCGAGCTAACACCATCGTCCGCACATCTGACATCCCTCACCTCGTTTTCTAAGTCCCTCGCACCCCCATTTCACCCCCCCCCCCCCCCCACATTCCCTCATGCGTCTCCTCACTCCTCTCATTCATCCCTTTACTTCTCACTCGTCCACCAACCTCCATTTCCCCATCTTCACCCTCCTCCCTGTATTAGTGTTGTCTGGAACAACGTTGCCGCGAAGTTGTGTGAGGAAATCTGCACGACATATAGCGCGTTTTCGCGACGTTCACCGCCCTGGTCCAGTCCAGTCCAGGCCAGATCAGGCTGGACTGATTGATGCTCGCTAAAATACATCCAGACTGGCCCCATCCCATTCGTCGTTCCTATTGGCTGGGGGATCGAGTGGGCGGTCCTCCGGGCAGAAATGCACACATTTTTAAAAAGCGCGCGTTTTATTTACTTGACTTCTCAATGGGAAGTCAAGTTGCAGGGATGACTATGAAAAAATGAATGAAGAAATTTCATTTCATTTACCGTTAATAACATTATCTATAGTCGCCACTGCACTATAATGTCGCAGGGGGGGCATATATTACGAGTTTTAGCATCACTACAGATCACATCACGTGCACAGTACGTAGTTTACATTATCTACATAACACTATAGCTACGGTACATGTCTTCAGTGACACATACAAGTCTGTAGTGATGCTAAACTTCGTAATGTATGGCGCCTGGTGACATTAGTGCAGTGGCCACTATAGTGTTGTTGACGGTACATTCATTTCCCAAGATGTTGTTTCAGCAAATTGCGAATATTGTAATTTTTCGTGAAATTACTTTAGTCTTAATGGTCGGCCATCATGGTGTTTCATGTCTTATCAGCAGCACGAGAAGCTCCTGGTCGTCTTCCCCGCTGACTGTAGTGCTAATGCGCCAGTTCTCCCCACACAAGTCCAACCTGGTCCTGCTCACTGGCCTAGCCCAGTCTCGTCCGTTCCAGCCCGGTCCAATCTGCCTCGCGAAAACAGTGGCCGCCTGGGACTAGCCCAGTCCAGACCGGGCCAGAGCGGCCGCGAAAACGCGCTAATACTATAATAGCCGCCACTGCTGCCGGTGTTGCGCGAAATCCTGCACCGTAGACAACCCTATAGTCGCCACCTGCACTAATGTCGCCAGGCGCCATATATTACGAATTTTAGCATCGCTACAGTTTGTATGTGCCACTGAAGAGGCATGCACAGTAGTTCTAAAAAATATCATGACTGTATAATCTACCCTGTTTCGGTGTTGTTTTATGCTTTGTATCTGCAAGTATAAACTGTATAATATTTCACTATCGTTTTAATTTTCGGGCGACGACAGACAGCAGCTCATCACCTTTCGGGCGGGAGGACATAAACACTAGCTGGCGATCTTTGTGGCCGTTAGGTCGCCACTCTGCTGATATTTTGGTAATTTGTTCATTTATAGCCATAATGTGACACAGATGAAGACACAAAATGACACAGACTCTCCAGATAGCTCCTTCTAACTTTCCTGAAATCATGGATGTAGAAATGTAAGTATGAATGCCACCAGACGTCTAGTAGACACCAGTATTACATGTTTCTGTGTGTGTTTGTGATATATATATATATATATATATATATATATATATATTTTGTCACGAACCTAGTCCCTGTTCGTGCGACTACCCAACGAGGGTAGACCAACGGAGGCCAACCAGGCAGCTTCGACCCCTTCTAAATGTAGCGCGCCGGGTCTCATTCTAGACAACTGAAGCCACCGGGCTTCAAACCGAGGATATATATATTGATTGCTCTCTGCCCAACTGGAAGTCAGTCTAAACCCGCGGGTCTCCCGCAATCTCTTAGCAGCTGTGGATTTCTTCACTCTCCTGAGGATACGTTCGATAGCTGGGACCTTTCATCACTACTTCTCGTCCCTGTATTGTGAGTTGACATTGTGAGTGCTCAGGGCATGAAAGTGACTGTATTCATCTTCAAGACATTAAAAGTGACTATTTTACGCAATTATTAGTGTTCAAGTCTGTTTATTTATCTTAACTTAGTTATTATTGTACAGTGTAACACTCATATTTATATTTGTGTATTTTGTCTGTGTAGATTCAATTATATTTATCTATGTTATCTCAGTGATATCACTTAAACAAGCGAACGATACATTTCTCGCTTATAATTATCGGTGGTGGGTTGTGTTCTCCAGTGTCTCAAATTTTCTGTGTATATTTTGGTATGTTTAATAATAATAAGTTGTTTTAAGACACTTCACTTTCCATCACCCTTAGTTAATGGGCGTTCAGTTATCCATTACATAAAACCCCTAGACATAACTGCAGCGTTCGTTACAATATATATATATATATACCCATATAGTCACAGCCATAAATCACAGTACAACATTTTACCCCATTTATATATGATGTAAGGCAACCCAGTAAGTGTTCTACTCAACCAGAACTACGGTGTTACATCAACATTAATCAATATATGAGTAAGAAAACGCATTAAACATTAATACAACACTGCCAGTCCCCGGATGATGAATGGTAAATCAGGCACACACACACACGCACACACACATTGCCAGGGCACGGCAAAGGAAGTGTTGCACCCACAGTGAACATTGTAGTGCTCAAGGGCAAGTCACTAACAAGTGTTCCTGCAAGCAGTCATCTCGGTAAATATTTTTCACAATATACAGATATACATACACAAAGTAGCTAAGATCTGTATTCTTCTATCTTAGCTACTCTACTTCTACTGGCATCTATAAACTGTCCTTCCCTGTTGATAACCATAACCTCCACATATTATCCCCGTTTCTATTGTATAAGCACACGCAGCCTATTAAATATCTGTTTTTATCAACATTTTCCCTCATAACTTCTCATCAACAACACAAAACTTAACTATATCTAAATCATACGTAAAAAAATATAAATAACACGCATGTACAGTAGTGTGCAATTTAGTCCGGACAGTGATGAAATAATACATTTTTTTGTTAAATTTATGTTTATTCCAAAAAAACATGTCAATGGTAAGATAGATGATACATTTAATATGAGATATAACCACCCTATGTTTTTACAAGCAGTTTCACTCGCTTTGGCATAGATTCCACCAAGCTTGAACACATTTCTGCTAGTTCTTCGTCATGGTACATGACGCCTCCATCAGGCAGATAGATAGATATTATAGTTTTAAGGCGCCGCAACTGCGGGGTTATTGGCGCCTGCTTACATAAGATACATTAAAAGTAATATTAAAAAACAAATTTTAAGATAGAATCAAAAGATCTATAATATCAAAATACATAAAAGAACAATAGTACATTAAAAGCAATAATAAGTGAATATTAAAAACATCATAACTTGTTGAGAAGGCCAGCCCTCTCAATAAAGGTATGGACTTCATGTCCCGGAGAGAAACACCTCTCTCCCAATGCCAGGGAGAGACGGTAGGCACCGTCCGACCCCCGACACTGGGACAAAAATTGCTCACGTAGGTCCCCAAGACTAAAGGCGAATCTTGGTGAAGAAGCCGTAAGAAGCCGGCTTCTTGCAGCTTGCGTTTTCTGTTATGGCGAGACACTTTTAAGAAGAAGCCGGCTTCATATGGATTGGCCCAGCTGGTCAAGCCGTAAGAAGCCATAAGAAGCGAGAGCCAGGGCTCGCTTACCACGGCTTCTTACAGCTTGTTGCCGTGACGTCAGAGATAACAACAAATATGGCGGGACGGGCAGAGATTCTGACACAGTGAGTATCGTCGTAGAAATACTGTAATTACAGATAACAGGACACAAGTAAACACATAGATGTACATTCAGAAGCATGGACTTACCTTAAGACCACGAACAAGAATATACAAGGTTAATGACACGACAGGACAACTTTAAAACTGGTGAAAGAATGATCATGTCTTATCAGGCTGACGATAGGGCCTAGCTGCGACGTAGTAGTTTTTGCTGAATTTCGCTGATAATATGGCACAAATTAACCTGATTTGTACATTTAGTAGCACGGGCTTAACTTTCGGACCACACTAATAGAGCTAAAATGGAATGACATGGTGAGAGTAGAACGTCGTCTGGTGAAATAACTTTCTCGAGTCTTTTAACCATAACACCAGACGTTGTTTTTCTAATTTTACTAATTATGCTATCAAAAGCAGACCGGAAACGTTTTCGCTGATTCATTATGCTCCAATTTTGGTTCTTAGAGATCTCTCACACTTGTTGAGAACGTGAAAATGTTGGAACTCTCGCCGACGGGGACGAGAGTACCATAAACCTTCACCATCATCCGAATTCCACCACAAAACATTGCAAGATATCTTAAGTATGCATGACATTACTGTTGACGGACATGAACAATATTAATGTGTAAGTAGAGGTGCTGATAGGTATTGTGGAAACGACTAGCATTGCGTTGAGGGAAAATCTTAAGAACAAGGGCTCCACGGTAAGCTGACCCAAATGTTGGCTCTACGTGTTATACTTACTGTCCTTAACACATCTGTTTAGATTTTAATGAGTGCCGATCCTTACTTTGCCTACATGGCCGATATTAAATTTCAGGTTCTTGAGAAAAACTAAGTCCAGTAGGGTTAGGTTAGGTCAGGTCAGGTCAGGTTAGGTTAGGTTAGTGCACAGCCCGATGGGCTCGAGGGGGGGTGCTAGGTTAGGTCTGTAGAGTTTTGTCATCTTTAGAATAAAGGCTCAACCTCCCCTATCTTCTTCTTCTTTTATTATTATTATAGACAACAAGCTTGGGGACATGGTGGAAACCGGAGTTTTTGGGTGGGGGAGCACACATATAAGGGAAATATGGCCCCGATAAAGTCTATGAACTAGGGAAATTTCCCTAGTTTATGGATTTTTTGGAGGGGGCCATATTTCCCTTATGTGTGTGCTCCCCCACCCAAAAACCCCGATTTCCACCATGTCCCCAAGCTTGTTGGCTATAAGAAGTGTGAGGGCTGGGACGTAGAGGAATGAGGAATAGGGAGGAACGAAGGGTAAATGGGGAGAAGGCAGAAGGACTGAGGATGGTAGTGGGAGAGGGGAAGCAAAGGGTTTTCGCTGAGGGGACAGATCATTATCAGCGCCAAGAGGGGAAAAAGGGTTAGGCCTTAAGACAGGCAAACCTATAGGACAAGGGACTCACTGTTGAGAGTCAGTGGTGGGCTCCTCGCCCAAAGGCTGAAGGAGGAACGAGGACAGTACCTCGCGCGGCTTCGGCGGGCGTTCATACGTGTGCACACTGTGTCGCGAACGTGATAGTATATTACTGCAGGAATAACTGCAGCGAGTAACCTCACGTCGAGTCGTGAGTAACGGGCGAGTAACCGCGACGCGTAGGAGACATCCTGCGTGCCAAGTCTGGCCCGCGTGCCTGAGGTTGCCGACGCAAGGTTGGCAAGGAAAACTCTACGGGATACGACTACCCTGTTTCCGGCCTGCGTCCTGGCGTGCCTCGCCCGAGGCCCCCCCAGGATCCCCGGAGCAGGGCAGGACTCGCCCCACCTCTCTTCAGGGCCCTTGGGGAGCCACTGGGCGCTGGGGCCAGGCACTAGGGGCGGGCGTGGGCCGGAGGTGGAAACTCTACGCGACTACGACGCCCTACTAGATACCTCCTTCAGGAGGCTTCCCCTGGGTTCCCCCTCGGAACCCCGGGGCATTACGAGGCACCTACAACAGGGCCTTAGGACCTCTGGGGTACCACATACAGGTCTTCCTGAAGGCGACGCAGCAGATGGTGATGTATTCACGTGATTGACAAGTGCATGATAGGGCAGGCGATTAAGGAGGCCCCTGGGGGACCTGTATCAAGCCAGGGACTCTAGGGGGGACAGGGAGGGTCGCCCCGGCATAGCCGGGGCTATTGCTAGCCTGGGGAACCAAGCTCCCCGTATCTCCGACGACACGAACGGGCACTACCCGCTTACCTTCTGTAGAACTTGGAGATGCGCCCTACCCGGCCCCCGACAGGTAGGGGTGCCAGGGTTAGTTGTCATGCCACGCCAGCGACCGATTGGATAGAACCTTAGCGGGTTTGGGGGGGGTGCGCTAAAACAGGAGCTACATTAACACCCCCCCGTTGAGCCCGCGTACGCAATTTCCCTCCCCCCTTCGGGAGTAGGGCGGCGTGGGGCATAACATATTGGCGCAGTGAAACGGATCCAGATCTAGTGGCTGGCGTGGTTAGCTGCAGATAGAGAGAGATAGCCAGAGGTGGGCGCGATAAATGTTGGTAGTGCGATAACGATACCGTGATAAATTTTGGTAGGGCGATAACGATACTGCGATAATTTTTTTTTTTTTGGGTAGTACGATACCGATACCGTGATAAATTTTTGGTAGTACGATAACGATACTGCGAAAAAAAAAAGAAAAAAAAAAAAAATCTGAACGCGATAGAATCGCAGCGAGACTGCGATACCAAATGTTTAGCTTTGCGTTACTATGCTACCTAGAAAACTACAGTTAGGCACATTATAACATGGTAATTTAATTATTTGTATTATTATCTATAATCTATGCGCTTTGTAATAAGCCGTAATACTTTTGTTTCAGATCGTCAGTTATAGTATCGCTGTGTCGCTCGAGGTATCGCTATCGCCCACCTCTGGAGATAGCGAGCGCCACATGCATTAGTAAGCGTGTGGGGTGTCGTGAGGCCAGTGACGAGTATTAGGCCCACCACCGAAGAGAGTATGAATGTGTGAAGTGACTGACGCACACCGGGATCATATGGTCAGTGCGGCGAGCTGACGGCCGCGGCTCGGCGGGCTGCCGTGTGACCCGGTGAATAGGTAGGTTACGTTTAGGGCAACAGGGAAGTTCCTTATGGAGTGCCTGAGCGTGAAAGGACTAACAATTTAGGGGGAGGATAACGGGTCGGTCGTAAGAGGAAGATAAATTTTAACTCGGCTCCTGGCGTGCCTGGTGGTCGGGGAGGATAAGTACCTGGCCCACGACCTCGGTCGTAAGAGGAAGGAAAAATTAACCCTGCCTCCAGGTGACGCGTGTAGTATCAGCACCGTGTCGGGGTGGCCGGGATTAATTAGTACCTGGCCCACGACCGACTCACGATCCCATACTTATTTTACCCGGGGGGATGCTCCCTGACTCCTGGCACGAGTCAGGCCCTGTAGGCCCGTGCGGGGTGTAAACGTACCCGGCGGGGTGGATACGCAGCACGCCGATCTTGACAAAACTTCCGCGCCCGGAACAGCGGGGCATGATCAGGTCGGTCAAGAGACCTGAGGTATGTTTAAGGTCCTCCCCGCGCTTGGTGGTGGTAGGTAGGTAGGGAGAGGCCGTGGGGCTGACGAATGGCGATTCCCACCACATCCTCCCTCTTCGGGGGTCGAGGAGTGGCGTCCTCTGAGTAATCCCCCCACGGTTCTCTGGGCGAGAAGAGGACAGGGATGCAAAATGCCCTGCACCTTCAGTCCCAGGGGGATTCGACCTGGCTCCGCCAAAGTTCAGGCCCTGTAGACCCGACGGGGTATAAACGGCATCGATTCACGGCACTGTGCCAGGACATGGCACATTGCCGGGGACCCTCCCGTCGCCCTGTGCCCCGTCATGTCATGCCATGTCATGTCATACTATTTTCACGTTCCTGGAGGCACTGGTGTAAATTGTGTTTCTATTTCAGATCTCGTGATGGTGAAGACCGCGGTAATAAATTACTTCTCCTTCCAAAGGTTCCCACGAGTGATATAAATATATATATATGTAGGGTTAGGCTAATTCTCCCTCCACAGGTTCCCCCCACCCAATGGATCGCAAAGGATCGCCTCCATGAGGATCTCCCGGCGACCGACCCACGATTGCATCACAACCTTCGAGCTTCACCGAAGCCTTTCTGGCCAACCTCTTTGACGACGCATCATGGGATGCGCTACATGCGCTCAAGTATGTGGCTGAGTCCCACACTGCCGCGCCAACACACGCCCCACCGTCCGCTGCTCCGTCTGCCCCTGTGCTTCCCCTGTTGCCCTGAGATGACGGGGCCGCGGCGGGGCAAACAGTGGCGCTCTTCGTTGCCCCAGGGGCGGAAAGTGCAACTCTACGAGGCCATGACGTCCCTGCAACACAGCCCGCCCCTGTGGCTCTTCTCCTGGGACCACAGGACTCCACGAGGCCACAGCAAGGCGACGAAGGAGCGCTCCGCTTTGCCCCCGGGGGTAGGTACGTGCAACTCTACGATGCCACGACGTCCTACCACACTGCCTGCCCCTGTGGCCTCTCTTCAGGGCCCTCGGGGGACCACTGGGCATTGGGGCGAGACACTAGCGGCGGACTAGGGGCGGAGGGGTAACGACGCGACTACGACGCCCTACTAGACACGCTACTACGACGCCCTGCTAGACACCTGCACCTGAGGTTTCCCCTGGGTTACCCCTGGGACCCCAGAGCATGGCAAGACACATGCAGCAGGGTTTGAGGAAGAAGACGAACAACTTCAGAAAATGCTTCACCAAGCGGTAATCCGGCCCTCACACAGGCCGCGGCCCGCAGCGTTAGTGATGACCACCACAAGGACAGATCCCGGAGGTTCTGCCTTGACTTCCGGCGCTTAAACAACGTGACCATCAAAGACGCCCACCCCAGCCGCGCACCGATGACACTCTAGAAGCACTACACGGATCGGCTTGGTTTCCGACCCTGGACCTACAGGCTGGGTACTGACAAATTCCAATTCGCGAAGGCGACCGACACAAGACGGCGTTCCGCACCAGTTTTGGACGGCTTTTGAGTCAAACGTAGTGGCATTCGGCCTATGTAACGGACCGGCCACATGCTCCAGACTCAAGGACCAAGTCTTGGAAGGTTTGAACTGGGTAATATGTCTTTCTTACCTCGACGACATAATAGTATTCTCAGCCACTTGGGCAAAACATCTAACACGCCTACGTTGCGGTCTTGAGCGACTACAGGTCGCCGGTTTGACACTGAAGCCATCGAAATGCGCCCTGGCACGGCGTGAAACGGCGTTTCTTGATCACGTTGTCTCTGGAGAGGGTATCACGGCAGACCCAAAGAACTTGGCAGCTATCGACGACGTCTCGACTCCAACCACTACTAAGCAATTGCAGTCGTTTCTGGGTATGGCCGCCTACTACCGGCGGTACATTAAAAACTTCTCAACCCGAGCCGCTTCACTATACTTTCTGACGGGCCCTAAAGTTACCTGGAACTGGACCACCGAATGTGAGGCAGCCTTTCGCGATCTTAAACAGGCACTGACGAAACCCCCTGTCACTGCTTTCCCGAATTTCGAGCTCCCCTTCCGTCTATATACGGATGCCAGTATTCTGGGCCTGGGTGCGATCCTTGCCCAGACTCATGACAATACGGAAAGAGTCATCGCCTATGAAGGCCGGACTCTAACCACTTCTGAAAAGAACTATAGCGCGACGAAGAAGGAATGTCTCGCTATCGTCTGGGCACTACGGAAGTTTCGCCCCTATTTGCTTTGCAACAAGTTCCACATCTTCACGGACCACCACAGTCTCCAGTGGCTACGTTCTATGAAGTCGGAAGACCGCCTGCTCCATACGTGGGCCTGTTCCTTAGAGGAATATGACTTCGAGATCAAGCATAGGCCAGGGAAGGCACAAGCCCATGTCGATGGGTTGTCCCGCCTGCCGCTAGACACCATTCAATTGATTGCTCTTCCCCCTGACGTCCAGGACGAGATGTCGGCCGCGGTGGTCGCAGTTGAACAAGGCGACCGACCTCCACCAGGACTGAGGGTGGTCGAAAATCGTCTATTCGACGCGGAGGGACGACTAGCCCTGGGAGCTAAAGGGGCTCGCCACGCAATGAAGCTGCTGCACCACACAGCGGGTGGCCATTTGGGCATTCGTAAAACATTGGCAAAATTCCGTCAACGCTACCGGGCGCACCAAGAAGCCTTAATTGCCCGTGAGGCGGTAAGCCAGTGCAAGGGCTGCCAGCTCGGAACGGATTATCGACGGCGGCCTGGACCACCTGGAGTCATCGCGGCCGCACTACCATGGGATACGGTAGCCGTGGATATCATGGGGCCGTTCCCCTCTCATCGGGGTAAACGCTTCGTCATAACCTTCATCGACTGTTTCTCCAGGTTCACTATCTTGGTGCCATCTGCTGACCACACAGGGACTACCGTGGCTCGGGTTCTGATGGACCGTGTCGTATCTGTCTTTGGGGTACCCCGCAGGATTCTCTCTGACCAAGGACGGGAATTCACCGGTATCGTGTGGTCCCAGCTCCAACTCCAACTGGGCTGTTCTATGGTTCGCACGTCCCCGTACCACCCTCAAGGTAATGGCATTGTGGAGCGCTCGCATAGAACGGTGGGAAATATCCTCCGCGCAGTGGAGGTGGATGATCCTCGCTCCGTTGGGCCGGACGTCGTCTCTTCAGCCCAGCTATCCCTCAACACACCGCCTGGCGAACCGCACGGTTTTAGCCCCTTTGAAGTCATCTTCGGCAGAGTGGACCCTCTTCCCGCTGACCGCCACATTCCTGCTTACGGAACGGACCCTGCGGCTGCCCCATGGGCGAATATCTTTCCGCGCTCCGTGACGGACTTCAGGCGGCACAGCGCGTTGTGCAGCGTCCACCCCACCTCCGAGCCCAGCCGTCATCGAACCCTTTTCATCCTGGGATGCGCATTTTGGTGACGACCCCTCCTTACCTGCGCTTCTCCAAGCTTCACCCGAAATGGATGGGCCCTTTCACAGTTGTCCGCATTCTAAATGCTTACCAGGTCTGTTATGCCACAGACGCTGGGGACCGCACAGTTCATGGTGCGGATGCAAAGCCCTACACCGAGCCTCCCGATACCACCGCCTCCTGTTCTTCGACATCCGCCCTTCCAGGTGGTGCCTCGTCCGCACGTAATCCACAGCCCTCAGCCTCCTCTGACCCTTCGCTTTAATTGCAGGCATTGACGCAGACAGGCCCAAGCACGACCGAGGACGGCCGTCTTCGTCGGATGGGGGTAATGTGAGGGCTGGGACGTAGAGGAATGAGGAATAAGGAGGAACGAAGGATAAATGGGGAGAAGGCAGAAGGACTAAGGATGGTAGTGAGAGAGGGGAAGCAAAGGGTTTTCGCTGAGGGAACAGATCATTATCAGCGCCAAGAGGGGAGAAAAGGTTAGGCCTTAAACAGGAGAGTCCTATAGGACAAGGGACTCACTGTTGAGAGTTCAGCGGTGAGCTCCTCGCCCACCACTGAAGGAGGAACGAGGACAGTACCTCACGCGGCTTCGGCGGGCGTTCATATGTGTGCACACGGTGTCGCGAACGTGATAGTATATTACTGCAGGAATAACTGCAGCGAGTAACCTCACGTCGAGTCGTGAGTAACGGGCGAGTAACCGCGACGCGTAGGAGACATCCTGCGTGCCAAGCCTGGCCCGCGTGCCTGAGGTTGCCGACGCAAGGCTGACAAGGAAAACTCTACGGGATACGACTACCCTGTTTCCGGCCTGCGTCCTGGCGTGCCTCAGCCGAGGCCCCCCCAGGATCCCCGGAGCAGGGCAGGACTCGCCCCACCTCTCTTCAGGGCCCTTGGGGAGCCACTGGGCGCTGGGGCCAGGCACTAGGGGCGGGCGTGGGCCGGAGGTGGAAACTCTACGCGACTACGACGCCCTACTAGATACCTCCTTCAGGAGGCTTCCCCTGGGTTCCCCCTCGGAACCCCGGGGCATTACGAGGCACCTACAACAGGGCCTTAGGACCTCTGGGGTACCACATACAGGTCTTCCTGAAGGCGACGCAGCAGATGGTGATGTATTCACGTGATTGACAAGTGCATGATAGGGCAGGCGATTAAGGAGGCCCCTGGGGGATCTGTATCAAGCCAGGGACTCTAGGGGGGACAGGGAGGGTCGCCCCGGCATAGCCGGGGCTATTGCTAGCCTGGGGAACCAAGCTCCCCGTATCTCCGACGACACGAACGGGCACTGCCCGCCTACCTTCTGTAGAACTTGGAGATGCGCCCTACCCGGCCCCGACAGGTAGGGGTGCCAGGGTTAGTTGTCATGCCACGCCAGCGACCGATTGGATAGAACCTTAGCGGTTTTGGGGGGGGCGCTAAAACAGGAGCTACATTAACACCCCCCCGTTGAGCCCGCGTACGCAATTTCCCTCCCCCTTCGGGAGTAGGGCGGCGTGGGGCTTAACAATTAATATATTAAAATATTATATATATATATATATATATATATATATATATATATAATATAAATATATATATATATATATATATATATATATATATATATATGGTAAATCTTAAGAACAAGGGCTCCACCCCCTATCTTCTTCTTATAGCCAACAAGCTTGGGGACATGGTGGAAACCGGGGTTTTTGGGTGGGGGAGCACACACATAAGGGAAATATGGCCCCCACAAAAAAAATCCATAAACTAGGGAAATTTCCCTAGTTCATAGACTTTATCGGGGCCATATTTCCCTTATATGTGTGCTCCCCCACCCAAAAACCCCGGTTTCCACCATGTCCCCAAGCTTGTTGTCTATAAGAAGAAGAAGAAGATAGGAGGTTGAGCCTTTATTCTAAAGATGACAAAACTCTACAGACCAAACCTAGAAACCCCCCTCGAGCCCATCGGGCTTGCCTAACCAAACCCTGACCTGACCTAACCTAACAAACCCCTATGGATTTAAGGTTTTTTCTCAAGAACCTAAAATTTTAAATATCGCCCATGTAGGCAAAGTAAGGATCCCTCATTAAATCTAAACAAAATTGTTGGATAAGTAAAACCATAGACCCAAACTTTTTGGGTCAGTTTAAACCGTGGACCCCCTTGTTCTTAAAGTTTTTCCCCCTCAACGCAATGCTAGCCCATTTCCCAATCCCCTACCCAGCACCTCTACCTACAAAATTAATATCGTTCTGTCCGTAAACATTAATGAATGCATACTTAAGATTTTTTCCCAAGGGTTTTGGGGGGGAAATTTCCCCGGGGAAAAATGGTGAATTTTTTATGGAAACTCTCGTTTTCCGCCCGGCGAGAGTTCCAACTTTTTTCACGTTCTCAACAATTGGGGAAAAGATCTTTTGCCCCAAAAATTTGGGAGCAAAATGAAACCCGCAAAAACTTTCCCCCCCGGGTTCTTTTTTTAAATAGCAAAATTTAAAAAAATTTAAAGAAAAAACAACGCCCGGGTGTTAATTTTAAAAAGGGACTCGAAAAAGTTTTTTCACCGACGACTTCTCACTATCCCATGCCTTTTTCCTTTTTTAGCTCTATTTTTGGGGCCCGAAATTTAAAGGGCCCGTGCTACTAAAGGGCAAATCCGGCAAATTTGGGTGCCATTTTTTCAGCAAAATTTCCCGCAAAAACTCAAACCCCGCAGTTGGGCCCCTATCGCCCACCTGATAAGACTGACCCATTTTTTCCACCATTTTTTTTAAATTTTGCCCCTTCGTGTCTTTAACCCTTGTATTTTTTGTTCGGGGTTTTAAGGGTGTGTCCTCCCTTCTGAATGTACATCTATGTGTTTTACTTGTGTCCTGTTATCTGAAATTACAGTTTTTTCTACGACGTACTCACTGTCTCAAAAATTTTCTCCCGGGTCCCGCCATATTTTGTTTTTTATCTCTGCCCGTCACGGAAACAACCCGGGAAGAAGCCGTGGAAAACGAGCCCTGGCCCCTCGCTTCTTATGGCTTTTTACGGCTTGCCCCAGCGGGGCCAAATCCGAAAGAACCCGGCTTTTTAAAAAAGTGCCCCCGCCTAACAGAAAACGAAAGGGCTGCAAAAACCCGGCTTTTTTACGGCTTCTTCCCAAAAATTTCGCCCTTTTTTCCCTAAAAAAGGGTTAAGCCGGGGAAATGTATCAGTACGGGGGCTGCGGAAAAGGGGGAAAAAAGGGCAATGTTTTTCTATTATCTAAAAAAACCGGGTTTTTTTTTTCTTCAGAAAACGTTATAGAAAAAAAAAAACCCCCGTTTTTTCAACGGGGTTTTTCCCTGGGTGTAAACAAAAAAAAAACCCATTGAGAAAAAAACGCAGTAAGTTTTTTTTACGGCAAATTTCCCGAAACAAATATTCCAGGAATCCAGTGAGGGGAGCCCTGAAATGCGTCCCAAAATCTTGTTTAATTAAATTTTCATTTTTTAAAAGTAGCATAAAAGATTCCTGCAGAAAATGTTTTTCCATCACGACATAAAAAAAATGTTTTTCCGGAAAAGATAGATGGGGGTGCGGGCAATAAACTGCTGAAAAAATGAAAATCACAAAATTGCGCCAAAAATTAAAAAAAATGTTTAAACTCGAGGTTTTTTTAAAACAAAAAACAAACTGTTTTGCTTAGCCCTAGTCTCTTTGGCTTCCAAAAGTATTCAAGGGATATTTGGGCCCAGGGTTAATAGTTTTCATAGTACAAAAAGGGAAACGGGTAAAGGTATAAATTTTTCCTTATTAGCAGCCCCAAAAATTGGTCGAGTTTTTTTACGTACAGACCCTAAAAATTTTTCTCAAAAATAATTGTAAAGTTTTTTTTAAGATCAAAAAATAAATGTACTATATAATTTTCTCACAGAAAACATAGTTTCGTTTTTTAAAGGGCGTACAAAAAATAATTTTTTGGGGTAAATACCTTTTCAAGGGGTCCCTAATTTTTTTTAGAACCTAATATCGGAAAAAGAAAAAACCAATTCGTGATCCCCCATCACAAAGCCACTATAAAAAAGTTTAAGGCAAACCGTTAAAACAAAAAAGGGTTTAAAAATTTTGAAGGCTTTTGGCCCCGGAAATTTTTTGTAAAAAACATATTTTTTATTAAAAAATCTATCTTAACCCGTAGTAGTCAACGGGGGTCTAGTACGTCCCCCCAGAGGGGCATATCGTGGGCAACAAAGTTCAAGTCTTCTTTAATTTTCCGTCACATATGGTTTGAAAATTCTGCTCACGGTAAAATAATTGCTTTTTTTCCTGGGGGGGGACCGCAGCTTTTCCCCACATTTTCGTGTTACTCCCGACAGATATGGGGCGCCTACCACAGTAACCCCCCCCCCCCCCCCACCTCCCCATGATCTCCCCCCCACCAGATTTTAGTCCGTAACCCCCCAGCCCCAAAGGGGAAAAAACCCCCGGGAAAGCTTTTTTAAACCCCCGGCACATAGTGCAGCAGATTTTTGAACAGGGTTGGGGAAAACATATATTTGGCTCTATTTAATACTCCCCCTAGGGAAATTTTTGGTATAGGGACATTGCACATTCCCCCCTGGGCCAAAAAAGGCGGCCCTTTTACAAAATGGGGCCCTGATCGGGTTTTTCATACCCCATAATCGTAACAGTTTTGAGGTTTTTTTCCCGTTTGCCTTTTACCTCACTTTCGCCCGGTGGCCCTAGTGTCGTCTCCAGAAATGAGGACAAGGGCCTTTAAAAATTAAACAGTTAGGCATTTTTATTGTTTTGTTTTTCCAGCTGTTCTGGTTTTTTTCAAGAAATTTTTTTGTACCAATGTATATCCCTAATATGCATAAATCTAAAAATTTTTAAAAAATTTCATCGTTGTGTGGAAAAATAAAAAAAATTTTAAGGACATTTCAAATACCAAAAGTGAGGCCTGTTACAAAGTTAAAACAGTCCCCGTTTTTTACAGACCTGCCAATGAATGGGACCCAGGGGCTATATTGAGCCCTCCCGAAAGGGAAAAAACATGTCATTGCTGGAACTATTGAAGAATGGCCTCCCTTATAAAAGGGTGGGGCTTCAGTGGGATCCTTGCCGCCGCCTTTCCCGCTTCCAGGGCGCAACGAGAGTCCCCCAGTCCCCTCCTGGGCCAGCTGGCCGTAAAAAATTAGAAGTACGATGTTTTTATTTGTTTTTGTGGTTTAACTGGCCAACTTTTCCTCTCTCTTCTCTCTCTCCCCTCCTCTCTTTTCCCCCCCCTCCCTCTCTTTTTCTCCTCTCTCCTCTCTCTCCCTCCCCTCTCTCCCCCTGTGGGGAAATAGTAAATTTAAATTTTTTTCCCAAAAAATTTTATGTAGGGGAGGGGGAGGAGGAGAAAGGGGGAGAAGAAGAGCCTTTTTTAACCTCCACTCCCCCTCCTTCCCCTTTCCCTCCTCCCCCCCTTCTCTCCTCCCTTCCTTCCTTCTTTAAACCCTTTTACATTTTAATAATTTCTCTCTCTCTCATCTCTCTTTTCCTCTCTCTTCCCCTCCCCCTCCCCTCTCTCTCTCTCCCCTCTCTCTCTCTCCTCTCTCTCGTACCATTTTCAATTTTTTAATTTTTAAATTTTCCTTTTATTTCATTTCATTTCATTTCCGATTTTAAGTCCCTAACAGTACCATTAATAGCTATAAAGAGGAGAGAGAGAAAAGAGAAAAAAAAGAGAGAGAGAGAGAAGAGAGGAGAGGAGAGAGAAGGGGAGAAGAACAAGGAGAAGAAATATGTAACATAATGACAAAATTGGAACCTTTAAATTTAAGGGAAAAAATGTGGTGTGGTTTTTCATGGGGAACGAGCAGCGGGGCCTGCGGGTAAAATATTGTACGGGTGATCATTTAATTAAAAAATTATTATATATTACCCAAAATACATAAAAGAAAAAGAAAAAAATGCCCCTGGTTTTAAAGTATAGAGAAAAATGTTTTTGTATTGAGGATTTATAGTTGGGCCAATTTTTTTTGGGGACGGGCACTATGGGCCCCCCCCTGGGGGAGAAGTGAGGTGAACTTCAAACAGTGATACCTCGAAAATTTTGCACGTTTCTGAACTGACATGCATGCCAAAAATGATGCAAAAATCCCTTTTTAAATTAATCTCTGATGCCCAAATTTAAAGGGCATACAAACCCTTTCATAAAACGGGTTCTTGGGCCTATTTTCATCAAAAAATACGCCAAAATTTTTTTTTTTTATTCGTTATTTTTTCCTTTTTTTTTTAAAACTGGGAAAATGAGCATTTTTTAAAATTTAAAATCCACGCCCCTGTGGAAGGCGTTTACCCCTTTTATATTATCTAATTGATATTTTAGCCTTACATTGTCGTGGGTACATGTCTACACATTTTAAAAATAACAAATCCGCCATTCGGACAAAGGCGATATAGGTGGCAAACCCGAGGATCAAACGTAAATAAATGCCAAACCCCCCGGGACACATGACCTTATGTATTTTGGGTCTTATAACTACGAAATCCCTTTTCCTTGGTAGTAAACATGGGGGAGTTAGATTGGGGGCCTTTCAAACCCCAGTTGAACCTTAAAAAAAGGGGGTTTTGGTTGTGTTTTTCTAAGCCGTCCATGGGAAATGCAAGTTCTACTCCCGAGCACACGTCCGCCGCAGTGGCATAGTGCCGTGCACTTGGGGTAAAAGGAAATTTTTAAACACTTGCATTGGGCCTCTGGGATCCCCTTTTTGCGCCGTATCTGAGAATTTTTCCCGGCATACTTGCGTTGCCTCCGGGAGGGTTTGTCCAGCAGACGTCCCAGCCAGTGTCACTCTTCACCCACCCCCATTCGCTAGGGGATGGGAGCTCTGCTGCAGCAACCATCATCGGGCCTAAACAGTAGCCGGGTTTGGGGTAGGCAGTTCTCCTGATGTGCTGTCTGAGGGCTTCTCGAGTTGGTGGGAGAGAGCTTTCATTGCTCGACGCTGCTGGGTGAAGAGCTGCTTACGTGCATCGTTGACATGCTCGTGGCTGCTAGTGCGATCATACTGGAGATCGACGAAACGCCCAAGGTGTCCAGGCTGTCATCTACGATTGAGGGTTTGGTGTAAGCGCCCAAGGCACAGAAGGTCGCAGTGACCTCATCACAGGCCTTCCACGCCTCCCATGCAGTCTTTTTGCTCCTGCCTCTAAAGATTGACACGGTATCACACCCGCGAGGAGAACGCTCCCTTGTTCTCGTCGATCCGTGGGAAGGCCTGCATTTCCGGTATGAAACTAATGCTCGAGGTCTCCGGATGTCTCTACCTCTCTTTGTTCGAGTGTCGGCCTTCAAACTGTCTGGCGGGGTATCATCCCAGACGACATCCACTCTGATTGCATGCTGTAGCTGAGATGTGATGTACGGCAAGAAAACCTGTGTTGCATAGGTCAGAAGGTCTTCGCACCACCAGGTGCCAGCATATTGGTTGATAGCTGCCCCATCAAGGATATGACTTGGGGCTATATTCAAGAATGCTCGTCAAACCCCGGGCCCCGGTGAGTTTTCTCCACTTTCGTACCTCCACTGGTGGCATCTACAAGAAATGCCCGGACCGGTGGATATTTGACAGTCGTACCAACACAAGCAGTGGCTGCAAAAGCAGTCGTACCAACCAAGCGGCCCAAAGGCTTTATCAGTATTTGACTTTTTTTACACCTATCTAATTCTTTACTAGCCAAATTTATCATTTCTGCCATTAAATAATAGCTTTGTTAGTGTTCGCCACTTATCTGAGGCATTGAGGAAGAAAAAATGGGCCTGAGTGGGCTTGGGACGGGATTTACGTACATTCCTGTTACGTACATCATGTCCAGGAACATGTGGCCGCTGCCAAAAGCAATATGGCGGCCCCCACCACCACACCACCCCAGCCGCTTCTCCCTTTGTCACCACTTCTCACAGCAATATAAGGTCTCCTGCACCTAATTTTACCTTAATTATGACACGTGTGCATTCACAAGGTATGCATGTTACTCTCGGTTGTGTTGAAAACTCACCTGTAATGGTCTGGGAAGAAATAGGAGGGAATAAGTGCACAGCGAGATGAAGGTGGGATCTGCATGGTGTCGCGAATCAGCTGACTCAAACCTCCACCCGTTGCGTTACCTCTTTTGATTCTTGTATACCGATTCGCGATGCAACGGGTGGAGAAAAGTTCTTGAATATAGCTCTACAACGTGAGGACTGGCAACATTCTCTTGTGGAGGGATCATATCTTCTAAGCATGCCACGAGGGCAGACTTTTGCCCATCTCATTTTGCCCATCTGTGACAGGGCAGGGGGACAGGCCTGGTTCTCATGAGCAAAGAAAATTTGTCGAGATCTCCATCAACGCATCTGGGCTGCAATGAAAAACCGGAGTAATAGAGCAGTCATTCTGAGCGCGCCGCTGAAGCTGGTTCTGATTATCTCTGACTGGATAGTAGATATTATGAGTTTACGGGGCCCACCTGCGGGGTTATTGACGCCTGCTTACATAAGATACATTAAAAGTAATATTAAAAAACAAAATTTAAGATAGAATAAAAATATTTAAAATAACAAAATACATAATAGAACAATAGTACATTAAAAGCAATAATAAATGAATAATAAAAACATCATAACTTGTTGAGAAGGCCAGCCCTCTCAATAAAGGTATGGACTTCATGTCCCGGAGAGAAACACCTCTCTCCCAATGCCAGGGAGAGACGGTAGGCACCGTCCGACCCGCGACACCGGGACAAAAATTGCTCACGTAGGTCCCCAAGACTAGGACACTCGACCAGCAAGTGCCGCACAGTTAAGGGGACCAAACAATCATCACAGTAAGGAGGTTGGCCCCCCTCCATGAGGAACCCATGTGTATATAGAGTGTGACCAATACGCAATCGTGCCAAGGCAGTCTCCCATCTCCGGGAGAGACCGCAGTAGCTCCAGTCCTCTATACTTTGGCGGATGGTGCGTAGTTTATTTTGCCCTATACTAATCCAACGTTCCTGCCAACTTTTGTGAACTGATCTATGGATTGCCGGGCGTAGGTCCGTAGCCGGCACTGCAAAATGTGATAGAGCTGGTCTTCTAGCTGCAGCTTTTGCCAAGGCATCAGCTTTCTCATTACCGGCAACACCTACATGTGCCGGTACCCAACAAAAGCTGACCGTCGGGCCTCGCCTCTTGAGCAGAAAAAGCCATTCCAGGATGCATTGACCAGCGGATGGGAAAAGTTAAAATTACATAGTAAATTGAAGAGCACTACAAGAATCACAAAAACTTGTAAAAGAGACATCCGGAAGAGTAAGAATAGCCTTTGAGAGCATATAAAATAGCAAAACTTATTTCAGCCGTTAAAACAGATGAACACCTGGAAGGCTGACGCCTTTTTAAACGATGGGAATACGACACCGTATCCAACTCCTTCGTCTGATTTGGAACCATCAGTAAAGACAGGGACAGAACCCTGATGTGTGCAATAGTGGTCTAAAAACTGGGCACGCTCAGCCTGAGGAGGTAAAGACCCTTTTGAGAGCGGAAAGCTTTTGCAGAAGGACACTTCTGGGAGAAGCCATGGACCGACTCTCGTAGGTCTATGCGGGCAGATCCGTAAAGCAGGAAGGATACATCTCCATAATAGCTTTTAATCGGAAACCAAGGGCTTTGGTAAGCTTCTTCGCTCATGGTAAAGTTGCGATCCTGAATCACAAAGACACAGCACGGCAAGCTATTGAGTCAGGGAGGCGTTGGAGGCGATACCAACATCTTAAACCCAGAGGGACTGGCGTTGAAAAATCTAATTGGAGGACACCAGCATCCACCAATAGACTTGGGATGGGAGATGACCTGAACGCCCCGGTTGCCAGACGGACACCAGCATGGTGTACCAAATCCAACATCCACAGTCGAGTGGGTGTGGCAGAGGAGTACACTTCACATCCATATTCAAGCTTCGAAAGGATAAGTGAGTGATGAAGATATAGGAGTGTAGCTCGATCAGCTCCCCAGCTGGTGTGCGAGAGGACTTTCAGTAGATCCATGGTTCGGAGTAAGTCAGTCTTGAGAGCACGAAGGTGAGGTACCCAAGTCAGTCTATTGCCAAAAAGAGTCCTAAAACGGCCCTCTTCCTACATAGTATTCTCTTATCGTAAAGATACAGGTCTGGGTCGTGATGAATCCCACGGGTTCTGCAAAAAATGAACCGCTACAGTCTTCGTTGGAGAAAACCGGAAGCTACGATTCGTCGTCTATTCACAAACTTTGCCAATAGCAAGTTGAAGTCTTCTCTCTGCAACCGACATCCTGGAAGCAGCAAAAGAGATTGATAAATCATCCACGTATAATGTACTAACAATCCCCTCTGGCAGTACATCAACAATACCATTGATGGCCGCAGCGAACAGAGCTACACTCAAGACGCTACCTTGGGGGATGCCACCTGGAAGCGGGTGTTCAGAAGACAGTATGTTGCCAACTCGAACTCTTAAGAACCCGGTTGGCTAGGAAACTCTGGAGGAACACAGGCAAAGGACCTCTTAGCCCAAACTCATACAGAGATTGTAATATACCGTGTCTCCAAGCCGTGTCGTAAGCCTTCTCAAGGTCGAAAAATATGGTCACATGGTGTTGTCGAGAGGCGAATGCCCCGCATATGGATGACTCTAAGGAAATAAGCGCTTCCGTAGTAGAGTGATGCTTACGGAATCCACACTAAGAACGGGAGAAAAAGTGTTCCCGTTCCAAAAACCATATAAGTCGACTATTTACCATTTTTTTGAATAACTTACACACACATGAAGTTAGGGATATGGGCCGGAAATTCGTCGGTAGTGAGTGGTCCTTCCCAGACTTAGGGATCGGGATCACCACCGCCACGCCCCAGCTACTTGGGAAGGTTCCTTCAATCCAGATCCTATTATAGATGCACAACAAGAAATCTAGAGCCTCATCTCTTAGATGACAGAGCATCGCATATGGTACATCATCTTGGCCTGAGGAAGTGTCAGCGCAAACCTTCATGGCTTGAGATAGCTCACGAGGTGTAAAAAGAACATTGTAAGATTCCCCGCCTCTGGATGAAAAATCTATGCCTCTCTGTTCTTGTAGCAGTCTGTCCCTAGCACTGGGAGACGCAAGGTCTGTCTGCGCCACTGACACAAAATGGGAAGCAAATTTCTCTGCTACAGTCAAGGGATCTGCCACAGAATGAATGGCCTGCCTGCCATTGTTGGGTTCGGTGGCCGTCGGCCTCGTGGACCAGGCGCCCCCCCTTCGTCACTGGGACGTGGAGCCTTCCGGTGATGTCGCCTTTATGCTTCCTCCCCCTTTCTCTCCTTTCTTAGGGCGATTCTAGGCCCGGTGAGACCCTTCTCTTCCGTCTCACGCTTCTTCTTCCTTTTAAACTTCACACTCCGCTCCCCACGTGTTTGCCGTGCGTGGCGTCCCGTATATTCCCCGCGCGTCCCTCTATCTGTGAGTTGCGTCCGCCGCAGGGCGGGTTGTAGTTCCCCTCGGTGGGCAACACGCTCCTTTGGTAGGGGGGTTGGGGTAAGACGGGAGGTCCAGTGTGGCCCCGCTGGATCAATCGGCTGGTCATGCGTTGGCTAGGGCCAAGTGGAGGTTGCCTGGTGGGCACCGCATCGGTCCTGCGGCTGCCACAAAACACCAGACAACCGAAGCGTATACTTCCCCGCTACCCCTGGAGCTGTTGGGTGAGGTCCTTCCCCAACAGACAGCTTCCCCTCGTTGGGCTCCGTGGTGGGTGGGAGCCCAATTTATAATAATAATCAATATAAATATTATAATAATAAATAATAAATATAATAATTATAATAATAATCAATAATTTTGTTTATGTATCAACCTAAAAATTTACCCCGGCCTGCCTCTCTCCCTGACGTCCGCTTGTCCTCGACATCTCCCATTGGATCCTCTCACATTGCCACTGTGGCGCCTTTCCAGGCCCGACGTGGCACGAAGCGAGCAGCCGCCCCTTCCTCCTCAGCTTCCCGGTCTGGCGGTCCCCGCATCAAGGGACGCAGACAGGGATTGAGAGACGAGCCTGGCCCTAGGGGCACTTCTACGTTGGACACCTTGCTTCTGTCCAACGTGTCCCAGGCCTTGTCTTACAGAGCATTACATGATATTTTCAAGGCTTATGGTGTGGTTCGCCGCATCCGTCTTATTTATGATGACAATGGACAATCAAATAGGTGCTACATAAATTTTGCTGCAGCAGATGATGCATCCTCTGCTTATGAGGAAGCCACAAAGATGGAAATTGGAGCGAGACATTACAGAGCCGAACTCATTCGCTCTGTAAATGTTGGAGACGGCCCGGATGACTACATCCCCAACACTTTTGAGGAAACTACGACATCTACTCCACCTGTCCGCCACAGCCCTACCCCTTTTTGGTACGTGGCTTATTATAAGGAAAGTGGTGGCAACTTTTTCCTTGCGGCGCGGTATTTGGAGAAAGAAATTGGAATGATCCCGGAAGGCCACCTGAAAAGGTATGGCAGGGGGGTTCTAATCCGAGCCAAGGACCTTACTCAGGCTCGGATACTCTTCCACATGCCCATCACCGATGACAGCATTTTTGATACCATCAAACATCATCCAAAATTTAATACCAGCAAAGGCGTAGTCTACAACTACGACCTCTTTGAGTTTTCGGAGGCAGAAATACTAAACATGTACCCGGAAAGAGTTCAACAGGTCTATAAGGTCAGAGGAAGCAAAAACATGATCATTATAACTTTCTACGGATCAAGTCTCCCCGATTCCATCAGGATCGGTCCCCAGTCTCTGAAGATAAAAGCCTTTATCGACCGCCCTATGCAGTGCTATGAGTGCTACAGCTTTGGGCACGGCAAAAGTGTTTGTAAATCCTCTCCTCGCTGTGGTCGATGCTCGGCGTTGGGTTCCCATGCCATAGCTGACTGTACGTCAACTCCCTACTGCTTCCACTGCCGTGCTGATCACCCACCGAGTTCCTGACAGTGTGGGATTTACAAATTAGAAGAAGACATCCTTTATTTGGCCAACTCCCAATTTATCAGTCTTGGGAGCGCCAGAAGAGAACTTTCCCACAGACAAGCAGGCGGGGGAGGAAGCAGGACCTACGCATCCGCGATGGCTGCTGCTTCTTCTAAGACTCCTAATCAGCCTGCTGCAGTTCCACCACCACATTCTCTTCTACCTAATCCATCCATCCAAGTGAAGAATAAGTTCTCGCTATTGACCTGCGACTCTGTGGAGTCTGCTGACTCTTCTCATAATGAGCCTCCAACCACCTCTCGTGTAGTGCATGCCGCACACGGGAAATATGACATTAGTGATTCCTCCTCTAAGAGGCTCCCAGAAAACCCATCCTAATAAAGAGTCTCAGAAGCGAACTCGCAGTTCCAATGAGTCCTTAGAGTCAGTGGGCGTCCCTCCGGCTAAAATCTCAATTGCTGAGCAGGAGGGGATGGACTTGCGTAAAGATACACCTACTGATAGGTGTGGGAGTACTGACGTGACTCCTAATATCACTGCCCCTGTTACCACCCCTGAAGCGGCTAGCGACACAGCTCAACAACACGCTGATGGCGAAGGTGTCTCACAAGCTATGGACACACAAGTAGTTGATACCCATGCTGATAAGCAATCTTCAAGACCCTCGTCGAGAGCTATCAGTAAACCTAGAAGTGGTAAATCTTCTGTCAGTAAATCGGCATCTTTGGTGGGTCATACGGTCTCTGCTACTGCCGCGGGTCCTCGTATGAGAACCCCGATTTCACCGCCGGATATACGCAAACGCCAACCGACATCTGGGAATATAAGGAAAAGTAGTTTACCATCTTCTACAACACAGAAAAAAGATGCTGGGCTTTCAAACAGCGCAGGGTCTCCAAGCCGTAAGGCTTCTACTGCATCATCTTCACGCACGAAATAACATCTTCAATCCTCCAATGGAATATTCGTGGATTACGTGCAAACTGGGAAGAACTAGTCCTTCTCATCAACGAGTTGGACCCAGTAATTTTATGTTTACAAGAGACAATGATAGGGCAGGGAAGGTGTCTCTGCCCGACAGGTTTTATACCTGTCCACACATCACCTCCAGCAGGTGGTGGCTTTAGTGGCGGTTGTGGCTTTACCATCGTCGGGATGTCCCCTTAACTGTCATCCCGCTGCAATCACCCTTGCAGGCTGTAGCAGGTCGTATCCATCTGCACAAGACCTACACTGTCTGCTCAATATATCTACCTCCAAATGACGACATACCTCTCCAAGATCTTGAGGATCTTATCCGCCAGCTTCCCCGTCTATTTTTTTCTCCTTGGAGACATGAATGGGCCGCATTTTCCGAATGGGCGGTTCCCGCAAAACTCAACTTCGACGCCGTGGAATACTTCGACATGATCGACTGGGCAGTCTGCCCTATCTCGGAGCCTCCCGTAATCAAGGCAATGACAGATGCTGAGCTCAGGGAACTCATCACGACGGAGGTGACTCCAACTGTCCTCTTCCCAAAATTTCCCTGCCACACACAGGCTGTGGAAAGACACGTGAAGCTGGTGACCGAGGCGGCAAAAGCTGTGTGTGGACAGAAATCGCGAGATGGCTTCATCCGTGCACGCGTCGCTTCTCGACAGCTAATGCCGACGTTCGAGTCGAAACGTGACTTCTCTCACTTCACCTTGTAACTGTTTGTGATTTTGAAATCAAGAGATACTGTAATAATCAAAGTATTTGATTGCATTAAATGAGTTTTAAGATGACTACCTTACCTAGACGCTAATCTACCTATATCGTTCTAATGTCGCGTAGTATTGTCAAATAAAAAGTTGTGAAGGGTGATTAAAAATTGTTCAAAAATCATTAAATTTTTACACAGTGTTCTATTGATGTATTGGCACTTTTTGACATATCTAGCTAATTGAAATTCAAAAAAATATATTTTTGGGCCATTTTCACTCCACCCTAATGCCCACACAGGTTAGGTTAGTATACTAGCAGGGGGTCTGGAGTTATTGATGAGGTTAGATTAGTAATATTAACCCTTTTTGGGGGTCGAAGGGGGGTTGGCGGAATCTTTTACTTTATAATTACGTTTTAGAGGAGGATCTGAAGGATCTGTGAAGGTCTGGAAAAAAAAACCCGGTAAAAATTTCCCCTTTT
>JACEEZ010023702.1:10000-15000 GCA_016584305.1 Chionoecetes opilio | reverse complement strand
GCAGGATTGCGACTAAGCGGACTTTTTGTTACCTCATTTTTTTTAACCTTGGCCGGTCCTTTGTGATGAAAAAACAAATATTAGCAGCACCCGTTGTTATGCAGGCGCGGCAGCACACACGATCCCTAGAGCAACACTAGGACGTAACAAGCGACCCTACAATACCTATACAATACCTATACAATACCTATACACACACAGTAATGAACAGGCAGACACAACAGGCAGACACTACACGCCGTACACAGTTATTACTATCAAAGGCAACAACAACAACACTATGTATACTGGCCTGACACTCTATGTTATCATGTATACGATTCAAGCTGGAAAAGCGTAGATATAAAAAAGAAATAGGGAAAAACTGGTTCACAAATAGGGTGGTAAATGATTGGAATGGACTCAGTAGACAGGTAGTTAGTGTGGAGTCATTAGGGAGCTTTAAAGGGAGGCTGGATACATTCATGGATGGGGATGAAAGGTGGATGTAGGTATATAGTGGTAAGTAACAGGAACTACCTCGTGTAGGTCTCACGGCCTCTTGTAGCTTCCTTATTTTCTTATGTTTTTAATTTAGCATAAAACAATTGTGAGATCCTCTAATATTGTCTTTAGGAAGGAACTACCACGTGTTACAGGAACTACCACGTGTTACAGGAACTACCACGTATAGATCTCACGGCCTCTTGTAGCTTCCTTATTTTCTTATGTTCTTATGGTATCATGTATACTGGCATCGCGTCAGTTCGACCCACACAACGCACACATCGGAGCGCAATAGCGGCACGATCGGTATTTATTTACATTTTTATCACATGATACCACCGACTCAATTGGCCCACCTCCCTAACTCTATTATCTTACTGGCTTCTTTATAGGGATTGACAACTAGGCGGGCTTGTTGTTACCTCTTTTTTGTTGCCAGTCCCTTGTGATGTCAGACTAAATAATATGCAAAAATATATAAAAAAAAAACATAAACACTCGCTATGGACGGTGCTCGGCGATGGCGTCATGAGGGGAAAAGAGGAATATGGAAAGTTTATAGGAGGAGGAGGAGGAGGAGGAGGGGGGGGGAGGGAGGAGGAGGAGGAGGAGTTGTGGTGGCCCTGGTCGTATAGATAACAGTGAATACAAAAAGTCAATATAAACAAGAACTCAATCGCTCGACCTTACTTTTACAGAGGGTCGAATTTGTTGGGGGAGTTGCCAGTCGCCCTCTGCCCCTGAAAACCACCACCATAGCCTCCCCCCACACCCCCCCCCCCCACGTCACACCGCCCCCCTGTCAAGCATTTATTACCCGTGCCATAGACCACTATATCTATTTACAGTGGTCTATGCCCGCGCGCATATTCCCGTTTTCTGGCACCGTATGTCGCGCTTACTCTTGAACACGTCAGGTTAGGTTACGTTAGGTTACGGTTAGGGTAAGTTTGGTGTCCTAATCTAGATATAGTTGTAGATCTAGATTTATTTGTAGATGTATTTGATATATTTGATCTATTATTATAGATATATTTGTAGAATCCCTTCCCTTCCTATCCCTTCTCTTCTCTTCCACTTCCCTTCCCTTCCCTTTACTTCCCTTCCCTTCCCTTCCCTTCCCTTCCCTTCCCTTTCCTTCCCTTCCCTTCCCTTCCCGTCCAATCCCTTCCCTACCTTCCCTTCCCTTCCCATCCCTTCCCTTCCCTTCCCTTCCCTTCCTATCCCTTCCCTTCCCTTCCCTTCCCTTCCCATCCCTTCCCCTTCCTTCCCATCCCTTCTCTTCCTATCCCTTCTATTCCTATCCCTTCTCTTCCTATCCCTTCCCTTCCCTTCCTTTCCCTTCCCTTCCCTTCCCTTTCCGTCCCATCCCTTCCCTTCCCTTCCCTACCCTACCCTACCTTCCCTTCCCATCCTTCCCTTCCTTCCTTCCCTTTCCTTCCCTTCCCTTCCCATCCCTTCCCTTTCCCTTCCCTCCCTTACCCTTCCCTTCCCTTCCCTCACCTTCCCTCCCTTCCCTTCCCTTCCCATCCCTTCCCTTCCCCTCTCCATCTCATCAATATAAATTATCGCTTTTATTCCTCACAATTCATGTCATCTCATCATTTTATTTAATACCCAATAAAAACACAACAAAACAAGAGTGATAAATCCTTCACGGGGTAACTATAAAAATGTTTGATATAAAAAAGCATGATTATGTGTCCAGCGCAAGGTAAATTATGGAAGGGCAGATTATAATGACATTTATGACGCTTGTTTTATGGGGCTATTTTGTGCCGGTGACTGCCATGGACGTTGTTATTGTTATTGTTGTTATTATTATTATATATTTATGATTTATTATTATCTATTTTATTACTCATATTTTATTTTTATTATTATTTTTATTTTCACTATTATTTTTATTATTATTATTATTATTATTATTATAGTAATAGTAGTAGTAGTAGTAGTAGTAGTAGTATATGAGGATGACTGCATAGGATGTTATTATTGTTATTATATTATTATTATTATTATTAGTAGCAGTAGTAGGAGTAGTAGTAGTAGTAGTAGTAGTAGTAGTAGTAGTAGTAGTAGTAGTAGTAAGGTAGTAGTATGGTGATGCTAGTAGTAGTTAGTGTAGTAGTATGAGTAGTTAGTTAGTAGTAGTAGTAGTAGTAGTAATAGTAGTAGTAGTAGTAGTAGTAGATAGTAGTAGTAGTAGTAGTAATAATAATAATAATAATAGTAGTAGTAGTAGTAGTAGTAGTAGTAGTAGTAGTAGTAGTAGTAGTAGTAGTATATAGTAGTATAAGAGTGACCAGTAAGAGTAAGTGTTAACCCCTTCACACCCAGATCTTTCCTTTGCTATATAGAATCGTCTGTTGTCGAACCATAAAATTACGATAAGTAACTTAGTATACCAAATTAGCTAGTGGACAAGGATACTAAACAGGTCATGTCTAGAATATTGTTTATATAAATTAAAATCGTCTAATGGTACCCAAATTACAATAGAAATGACGTTCTGGGCCTCAAGGGGTTAAGGGTAAGATGGTCTATCAGGGCTGTGTGATGTACTTATTGTTATTATTGTTAAACCTTAGTAGGCCTACCTGTCTCCTCTTTAAAGGGACGAGGGGTGTGAGAGAGGCTGCCGGCACGAAATGTGTGTGTGTGTGTGTGTGTGTGTGTGTGTGTGTGTGTGTGTGTGTGTGTGTGTGTGTGTGTGTGTGTGTGTGTGTGTGTGTGTGTGTGTGTGTGTGTGGAAGGCCCGACTAACCTAAATGCTTCTTGCGTCCCCTCTTCCCCCATTACCGTCTCCCTCTCCCTCCCCTTATACCGTCCCCTCTTACCCTTACTGTCCCCCTCCACCCCCCTACTGTCCTCCCCCTCCCCTTACTGTACCCCCTTCCCTTACCCTCCCCCCCCCCATTACTGTCTCCTTTACTGTCCCCTCCCTCTCGTCTCTCTCTCCTCCCCTTATATACTGTGGGAACCTGTTTGTGTGTGTGTGTGTGTGTGTGTGTGGTGTGTGTGTGTGTGTGTGGTGTGTGTGTGTGTGTGTGTGTGACATATATCTATATATTAGTACACCTGAAAGTACTAAATTAATGTTACTGGAATAATGTACTAAAATAGTGTATTAAAAAATGTACTAAAATAATGTACTAAAAATGTACTAAAAATATGTCTTAAAAAATGTACTAAAAATATGTCTTAAAAAAATGTACTAAAAATATGTCTTAAAAAATGTACTAAAATAATGTACTAAAATAATGTACTAAAATAATGTACTAAAATAATGTACTAAAATAATGTACTAAAAAATGAAGAAAATAATGATCTAAAAAAATGTACTAAAATAATGTGCTAAAATAATGACCACCTGCTGCGGTTATTTGATAGTCTCGGGCAGGAGCACACGATGATAGAAGACGTGACAGTCGGCGAGGAGCGTGTGACGTCACAGATCAGTGTGTCACTCCGCTACCGCCAAATCATGTTTCTAGTATCTACTGACCTTGGGTCTCACTTAACAAATTTTCAGTAACATCTAAAATATTTCAATGATATTACTACATCACACATATAATGTTTATATGTATTACAACCAAAAATGTAAAAAAGACAAAAAAAATTGCAAAGCAGGAAGAAGGGCTGGGAGGTCGCGTACTTTCTCTGAGAACTGCGGCCTTGGTTGACTGGCTGGTCACTGGTGGGCAAGCAGCTTTTTTTTATTTATTTTTTATTTTTTATCAGGCCTCCAGCAGGGGAGGACCACGGCTAGCTTGAGCCCGTCAGAGAGATGCTTTGAAGAAAAGAGAGGAGAGTGTTCGTGGTGCTGGCGTGCGGCACGAGGACTGGCTTGTCCATCCTGACCAGGAGTGCGGGGTAGAAAGGGGCACTGGGCAAGCAGCGTTTCCTGGACGGTGTGCGTAGCCACGCAGGAATCGTGTTCAAATTTGGGAATTTGCGGACATGTTTGCGGAAGTACTTCCGCAAACGCAAATCCGCAAACATTTACACTTCCGCAAATCCGCAAACGAATTCGATTTGCGGAAGTTGCAGTTTGCGGAAGTGCCCACCTCTGGTGTGCGTGCGTGTGTATGTATGTGTGTGTGTGTGTGTGTGTGTGTGTGTGTGTGTGTGTGTGTGTGTGTGTGTGTGTGTGTGTGTGTGTGTGTGTGTGTGTGTGTATCCCCGCAGTGCAGTGGTTCCCTCAGCCCTCTGAAGCGTGAGGTGGTGGAGATAGCGGCCCTGGCCCACACATAGACACTATTAGGGCGGCAAACACCCAGGCGGTGTGTGTGTGTGTGTGGTGTGTGTGTGTGTCCGGCCGTGTGACGAGGTGCAGGTGGTGGCAGGGAAGGGTTTAGGACATTCCCTTGATACCAGTACTACCTCTATTTCCGGGTTTATACTATTACATGGGGTGATATGATAGGGAATGAAATGGATAGGGATGAAATAATGTGAATTGTGAAGGAGTGTTTTTTTTTTTGGTATTATTCCAGTTTGACACCGAA
>JACEEZ010023701.1:20000-31366 GCA_016584305.1 Chionoecetes opilio | reverse complement strand
CCCTAAAAGAGGGATTAAATAGTTTTTTTTTGGGTCAATTTACAGTTTTCCCCCAACCAACGATTTTCTGATGCGTTTTAAAATTTTTTTTTCTGGTGTTTTTTTTTATTTTTTTGAATAAATTTTTTTCAAACCTTTTTTCTGCCCCGCATTTTTTTTTTTTTTTTTTTTTTGGCAAAAATGACAAAAAAAAAAATAAACCAAAACCTAACCTAACTTTTATTATCCCAAACCCTAACCTAACCTAACCTATACCAAAACCAAACCTAACCAAACCTTTACCTAACTAAAAAAAAAAAAAAAAAAAAAAAAAAAAAACATCCCAAAAAAAAAAAAAAAAAAAAATTTGGCGACAGAAACTTTTAGCAGTTTTCCTTCAAAACAAATAAAAACACCCGAAAAACAAAGGGCCCGCATCAGAAAATTTTTTGGGTTTGGGTGAAACTGTAAATTATCGTTTTTTTCGGGCCCCAAATAATTAAAAAATGGGGGTGGGCGTAGGGGGACGCCCTAAGGGCCAAGTAATTTTTCTTCAAACAGGTTTTTGTAGGTCTATGTAGCCATAAAATTTCAGTTTTCTGAAAGCGCTTATTAGTCCCCCCCAAATTTTAACTTTAGCGTTCGAATTTGGGTTAAAATAAAGCCCTATTTCGCATTCGATAAGTTCAAGGGAAGGCGATGGGAGTTCCTAAGCGGGGGCCCTTTTTTTCGAATATTTCCACTTTTAAAATTTTGGGGTTTTAAGGATTTAAAAATCCCCCGCCAGCACTTTTAAATTTTGATCCCCAATTTAAACAGTAAAGTTTAAAAATTTAAGAGGAGTGAGGAAAACGGGAAGTGTAAAGTTAAGCGTAAAGTGGGGTTTTTTAATACCAAATTTTATTTTTAAATTTATAAGGAGGATACGGCCCTGGCCCTTTTTTGCCCGAAGGCACTGTTTTCCCTTTGTCTGATTTTTTCACCTGGCGATCAGCCCCGATATTTTGGAAAGGGAACTGGCATGAAACGCCCCGCATTTTTTGTCCCCTCCGGGTCTCGTTTTTTCCGGCCATTTTTAAAACAGGCTCCAAAAGAGGAGGTGACTCATGAAAAAGGGGAGTAAAAACGGTTTTTTAAAAATTACTAAGCGGCCTGAAAACGACCAACTGCGTTGTTGCGGGCTCTTTCCCTCGCAAAAGGGTTGGGCGACATTCTTCGGTTTACCAACTATCTCATCATCATTCTAAATTGAGGACCTTAATCCATGGCCTTTGGGCCCTTCTAAAAGCAGTACAGCCCTGTTCATGCTTGTGGCGAGGACTTGAGTCTTGAAATTTTTTACATCCCTTGGTACGCAGTCCATAATGACGGCGGGTCACGTCAAGAAGTTTTAAAGGGGCGGATTGGCAAAACCCCACGGTTTTAAATGGATTTTCCCCTCACGGGAGTTTTTTGGCGTTGTCGGTCCCTTGCAGGAGGAAAAAAGTTTCCGGATCTTCAGTCGCTTGGGCCCTGTCTTACTCAGGTTGTGAGACATGGACCCTAAAAAGTGACTTGAAGAGACGAATCAAGGGCCTTTGGAAATAAGAAAATCATCCCCGGGAACCCTTTGGGTTTTTCGCTGGATGATTACTTTTAAAAAATCAGCGATTCACCGTGAAACTGAATCGGGGCCTATTATCGGCATGTCCGCCCAGCGCCAACTTGGGCTATAGGGGCCATGGGGCCCACGTTTCCCCTAAAAGGGGGGGGGGGATCCTTCCCATGGGGTTTTGTATCTGTAAACAATCCGGCGTGGGGGGCCAAGGGGGCGCCCAAAAGGCTGTGGCCCGGGGAAAGTTGTGTTTCTGTAAAGAGTTTGTTTTGGAAATGGGAATGGAGCCTGCAAAGAAACTCGCGCGTGGGGAACCCCCGGGGGTGGCGCGTAGGGTGGGCGAGGCGAGCGCCCCCCGGGGTTTTGCCCCCAATGATTGATTGATTGAATCCATGGCCCTCTTTACTGCAGTGGTGAACACAAACGGTCAGGCCCCATTCCGTCTTATGTTGTGACAAACTTCACTTCTGGAAGGGGGCTCGCTGATGAAATCCCTTTTTGAGTTTTCCGATAGTTTTTTCACTCTCATTTACATCCTCCGGTAAACTTTTTTAAAAATTTACAAATTTTGGGATCATTTTTCCCCAGCCTGCTCAAATGTAAATCCTGTCCAAAAGGTGTTTTGAATAGCGAGGGCCAAATTTTGACACATACTGAGCGAAAGGTGGCCCATTACTGTGATCTGTCCTCGTTTATATTCGCTGTGCAGAGCGCAAACATGTCCCCTTATAGTGCTTTTCCCAAAAGCTGATGGCGTCGCCGGGTTTTTTCAAAGGGCCCTACTGAAAAATCTCCCCTGGTCATCTGGATTTTCTGCTTTTCTTTAGGGGTGTTTTTACCCATTGGTTTAGTAAAACAACGGGGCAGGGGGCTCTGAGTCTTCTTGGGGGCAGCTGTCCCCCAGTTTTGGGAAAAAAGCCACAAATTTTTCCTTTTTGGAAACTTTTACCGCTCTGGCCGAAAAGATCC
Source organism: Chionoecetes opilio (assembly GCA_016584305.1). Classification (NCBI taxonomy): domain Eukaryota; kingdom Metazoa; phylum Arthropoda; class Malacostraca; order Decapoda; family Majidae; genus Chionoecetes; species Chionoecetes opilio. Next base: position 28,824 of record JACEEZ010023701.1, on the reverse strand, counting down.
CACAGCACTTGGGTCCCCCCCTCCTCGTGGAGCGCAGAAAAGGTGAAACGTTTTGGGGGTCTCTTTCCCAAAACGTTCAATCTTTTTTCTTGTTGACGATAGGTTTCCGACATTTTACTATGAAACCGAACGTAAATTTTAGTTCTCCTTCCTTTAAAACCCCACAAGTAAATTTTTTTTTCTTGAATGTCCTTTCGTATCACCAAGAAAACACTCTCCCCCCCCTTGACCCGTGTTTTTAAAATTTCATCTGTCATGAACCCGGGTTTTTCACCAAACGCTTTTTTGATGTGGCAACCCTTTTTTAAAAGATCAAAGCAAAATCCGTCCCCCTCCGACTATTGGCGGGTACTACCCCAAGATCCCCATTTTACAGGGTATATCTGACTGAGCTAAAACTCTCCTTCAACATTCCTGGAAAAAAAAAAAAAATGGAAATTAGACCCCATAAACCCGAACCGAAATGCTAAATCTGAACCGGAAATGCATAAGGACCTTCCGGTTGCTTTATGAGTGCTTAAATCGACTCGGCATAAAACCCGAAACCTAAAAAAAGGATACTCAAAAATTTTGAAAAAAACCCGGGCAAATTAAATTTGGGGGAGATAGGTGCATGGTCAGTGCCGGGGGCCCCAAAGGGAAGTGACCCCCAAAAGGGGGGTAAGGGTTCTGAAAATTGGGACCCCATCTTTTTCTGTTAATCTGATACCTATAGAAGCCAGAACTGCAAAAAAATCAATTTTAGCACAAAAATCCTACGGGAGCCCTTTTCCTAACATTACATACCGCACTATCGGTGGAGTTTTGGTGCAGCGGCGAGGATGACTGAGAAAAGTTCATGGAAGTTGGGCGTATTACGGCGATGAGAGAGTGAGAGAGAGAGAAGGAAAATAAGGGATCAGACAGAGCAGCTTTACAAATGCTGGAAGGATGATAAAAAAAAGAGAAACCAGTCGGACAGACACACAGACGGGCAGCCCGGGAAGAGAGATAGCACAGCCCTGCAAAATCACAAATATGGAAGAGGGAGAGGAGAATAAAGCTTACAAAGAATACAGATATTTAGGGTTTTTTCATTTGGTAAGCACGGTTCGGTCCTCCGCGGCATCCAGGCGTGATGGGAAGCGGGCGGTCACAGTGTTGACTAAAAAACCCCCGCTACGCAAAAACAATAACACCAAAACACAAGGGTTACGGGGCTCCGGGGACGACGCCGGGGTGACGCGACGCGGCAGTGGGGGAAACACAATATAGGGACGAGGGCGCGTCTGAACGTAGATTTTTTTTTTGTTTTTTACGTGATACACGATTTATTTTTATTTCTTATTTTTTTGCAATCATTGAATAAATACGTAAAGACAGTTTTCAGATTAAAAGGCTAAAGCATGTTAGTTATATTTTTCCTTTTTAATTCGTGTCGTTTTGTCCCTGATTGTGGGTTTTTTCACGAGCCGTTGATTAAAATGCTCTCTCTCTCTCTCTCTCTCTCTCTCTCTCTCTCTCTCTCTCTTCTCTCTCTCTCTCTCTCTCTTTTCCCCTCTCTCTCTCTCTCTCTCTCTCTCTCTCTCTCTCCTCTCTCTCTCTCTCTCTCTCTGAATATATTGGTAAAACTTTTTCATCACATTAAAAGAAATCTTTCTTTCTTTTCATCGTATTGGTGCCTCAGATCTATATCTCAATATTTTTCTATAGAATTTTATATCTGTCATACGCATCATCATCATCATCATCATCATCATCATCATCATCATTTCAAAAACGTCATTATCATTCCACGGAAAATAGATCATCTTTTTTATGTTTCTAGAAGGTCAGAGAAAAACCCCCCCCCCCCCACACACACACACACATTGGGGAACTTTCGTCTGATGCAGCGCCCGGAAAAAAAAAAAAAGAGGGATTTTTCCCCCCCCCTAATTAGTGAAGGCAAACCCCGTTTCCTTTACCCGTGGCCTTGTTTATTGTTACCTTCAAAATTTTTATTTTGGGCTGTATTATTACCACTAAAATAAAGGAATCTCTTTTGCAGATAGGGAGTTGTAGCGCGTTGTCCGCAAAACCCGGGAGTCTGAGAAACACATAACTTTGTATGTTCCCCTAATAACCAAGGGCATGGGACTCTCGCCTTTCAATTACAGTGTTGGCCTCTATCGAGTGTGTGTGTGAGTGTGTTTGTGTGTGTGTGTGTGTGTGTGTGTGTGTGTGTTGTTGTGTTGTGTAGTTATTGTATTGTGGTGTTGTGTGTTGTGTGTTTATGTGTGGGGGTTGTGTTTGTGTGTTGAGCTTTGGGGACCTGGGGAAGAATTACTCCTCTCCTCCTTGCTTGGGGGAAGGGTCAAACAGCTCAGAGAAGAAGGTGTCCTCGGCCTGGCGGCGAGCGCGAAGTCCATCGGGGGGGGACGTCGGGCTGGAGCCGGGAGTTCTGGGGGCCCGCCACCGTGACCCCTGCCCGCCTTGTAGCTTTTGTGGCGCCACCCTTGGGGGTGCCCTGGGGCGAGCCGCGGCGCCGGCCCGCCACCCGCGCGGCACGTGCCCCCCTGAGCGTTTTGGGCATACGGTAAGGGGCACGCCGGCGTGGTCCATGATAACTTCGCTCTTTTACTTTGAATGTTATCGTCGTACCCCCCATGCATGCCTCTTCTCCTGATTCAATGTTTGTGCTTCTTGTTTATCGTTCCATTCCTCCTGATACTTGCATGAAAATGTTTTTCAGTAAAGCATCAAAAGAAACCCTAATTTACATTTTTTAAAGTATTTTTTTTTTGTAGTCCAACTTTTTTTAACTTCAATCAATCAAACAAACATTGGGGGCATACGCCCGGGGGGGCGTCGCCCCCGCCCACCCCGACGCCACTCCGGGGTCACCACGCCGAGTTCCCATGCAGGCTCCTTCCCTACCAAGCTCTCGCAAAAAACTCAACTTACCCCCGCCACGACCTTGTGGGCGCCCCCTTGGCCTCCTCCACCCGGATTGTCTCTTACAAAACAACCCGTGAGAAAGGGTCGTTTCAGGGGACGTGCCACATCCCATATACAAAGTTTGCCCTGACGGACTATGCGGGATAGGCCTGTCGGGCCAGGGGCAATCGCTGATTTGAACGTAATCATCCCAGCGATACCCCATGTTCTGCAAGATACTTATTACCCAAAGGGATTGTTCGTCTCTTCATGTCACTATTTATGTCCTGTCCACAACCCTAGAGTAAGGAGGACCCAGCCTTTAAATCCGGTCTTTGCCTCCTGCCAGGTACCGACAAAGCCAGATACTCCCGCTGACGGTCCATAACACCTGGGCTATGCCAATCCACCGTAAGACTTCTTGACGTGACCTGCCGTCATTATGGACTGCGCTACCAGGTATGTAAAACTTTCCAAGATCTCAATGTCCTCGCCACACACATGAACAGACTGTACTGCTTCATCTAGTAAGTCTCCAAACACCTGGACCTTGGTCTTGAGCAGGAGACCTCAAGTCCCAAAGGCTTTGCCTCCTCGTGCAGCGCCTCGAGAGCCATCAGCAGGACCTCCAGCGACTCAGCAAAGATTCCTGCATCATCGGCAAAAACAAGATCAGTGATCTTGGTGCTGCCGACGAATGCTCCACAATCACTTTGATCTACAACCTTGTCCAATACCCAGTCCATACAAGCGTTGAAAAGTGATGGGGCAAGGACGCACCCTTGCCTCACTCCTGTATTCACAGGAAAGAAGCTGGATCACCTGCCCCACACTTCACAGCACTCTCAGTCCCAGAATACAGACCAGTTATCAAACCAATAGTCCCTGCAGGAATCCCTCGAAGTCGCAGAAGATCCCAGAGTGACTCACGATGCACTGAGTCAAACGCCTTCTTGAGATCAACATAGGCTGCAAGCATCCCCTGTCGAAACTCACGTCGGCGTTCCACCAGGACACGAAGCGCTTGTCCCTGAGAGTTAGCAATACTGATATTGACTTTTGGTGCCGCCAATGACAGGACAGGTGTTAGTTGTCACCGTAAACCAGTCATTAACGACTCAACTAGTCATCTATTATTACACGTCATTGAGACCATTCTGCATTGACGTGTGGTTACTACGTGTTAACCCAGTGATTCTTAACCTGGGGTACCTATACCACCAGGAGCTCCAAAACCTTACACCTGGAGGTACGAGACATGCTGACCAATAGAAGAAGATTCTTAAGCATCTATCTGCTCACAATCTTCTATCTGATCGTCAGTACGGTTTCCGTAAAGGGCGATCTACTGGCGATCTTCTAGCTTTCCTAACTGAATCTTGGTCATCCTCCTTTAAGCCCGGTACACACTACCACTCACCACCTTCGGCGCTTCCGGTCGGTGCTTGCCGACGAGCAATGCCGTTGCCAGAGTTGTGTCCACACTGAATGGTTTTGCTCGGCGTTCAGTGCGCTTCCTGATTTCAAAGTGAGTCATGTCCTCTGCATATCGTGTACTCTCAGCCGAGATTATGAAATAGCCACAGAAGGTTTAGAAAAAATTGACCCAACCATCATCTTCATGACACATTTTTGCATATCATAAGCGAAACAAATCTACGAAAACCTCTTTGTGTATTCTAAAAAAATAGCAAAAAGAAAGTGTATAAACATTTTTCTCACTTTTTTTGTCTTCAACTCGCTGCAATTCCTCGAGTAGTTTTCTCATTGAGTTTTTGATCACAGATTCGAAATCAGCTGACTTTCTTGGGTATGATGGTATAAGATACTTAGTAATACAAAAATATCTAGATGAAAATTGGCGATAACTTGAAGCATGTGTTCGGGGGCTGACCCGTGAGTGACGGGCATGCCCGCCCAATATTAAACCTGCTGAATATTGGCGGGCAATGCCGACGGTCACAATTTGCTCGTCGGCATCCTGTCCACACTGCCACTTTTGAGTGACGAACACTCGATCAACGGGAAGCGCCGACGGTGATGAATGGTAGTGTGTACGGGGCTTTAGGGGTTTCGGTGAAACTTTTGCTGTTGACCTTGACATACCAAAAGCTTTTGATAAGAGTTTGACACAAATCTTTAATTGCCAAACTACCCTCATTCGGTTTATATCCTTCTCTCTGTACCTTCATCTTAAGTTTTCTTTCAAACCGTTCTATTGCAGCTACTGTAGACGGACATTGTTCTTTTCCTAAATCTATCAGTAGTGGTGTTCCCCAGGGTTCTGTCCTATCACCCACTCTCTTTCTTTATTCATTAATGATCTTCTAAGTCTAACTCAAAGCCCTATCCACTCCTACGCTGATGATTCTACCCTGCATTTTTCAAAGTCGTGTCGACGTCGTTCAATTTTAGACGTCCAACTCAATAGGGACTAAGTGATTCACGGAGAGATGCCACCGAGCGCCTAACTTCTGATCTTTCTATAATTTATGATTGGGGCAGAGCAAACCTTGTTTTGTTCAATGCCTCAAAAACCCAATTTCTTCACCTATTTACTCGACAAAACCTACCAGATAACTATCCCTCTTCTTCAATGACACTCAACTGTCTCCTTCTTCTACAATGAACATTCTAGGACTATCGTTTACTAAAAATCTGAACTGGAAATCTCACATCTCATCTCTTGCTAAAACAGCTTCAGAAGTTTGGTGTCCTGTGGCGTCTGCGTCCTTTTTTTTCTTTTTTTCTCCCTCCCAATTGCTTGCTCTCTACAGGGGCCTTATCCGCCCATGTATGGAGTATGTCTCACATGTTTGGGGAGGATCCACTCATACAGCTCTCCTAAACAGGGTCGAGTCAAAAGCTTTTCGTCTCATCAACTCCTCTCCTCTGACTGGCTGTCTTCAATCTTTAAATCACCGCCGCAATGTTGCTTCTCTTGCTATCTTCTACCGTTATTTTCATGCTCACTGCTCTTCTGAACTTGCTAACTGCATGCGTCCCCCCTCCCGCGGCCCTCGCTGCACAAGACTTTCTATTCATTCTCATCCCTATCTGTTCATTTTCCTAATGCAAGAGTTAATCAGTATCTTTACTCTTTCATCCCTTTCACTGGTAAACTCTGGAACTCTCTTCCTGTTTCTATTATTCCACTTTCCTATGACTTAAATCTTTTCAAAAGAAGAGTAACAAACACCTCCCGAACAAAATTGGCCCACCCTTCCTTTTTATTTTATTCTCTTACTGTATTCTTTATAGGGACTGGCAACTAAGCGGGCTTTGTGTTACCCATTTCTGTTGGGCCAGTCCTTTGTGATGTAAAAAAAAAAAAAAAAAATGTAAGTTTATGCTACTCAGATATACACAGTCAAACCAGCCAACAAAAATTCCATTAACACCTAGAATGGCTGAAATCTGAACCGTAAGTCATGGCACTCAGTGCACATTAGGCGGTCGTTTGTATTCTAATAAGTCGATAATCGTGCATTGTCGAGGCGATGGTGTTTGGCGATGGCAAGAGGAAGGGAGGAGGAAAGCATAGAAGTGTAGCTGATGACGAATGGAGCTCCTTACAATGGGAAAATGCGATGGTCGTGCGCAAGTCAAGTGTCGATGATATCGGCCGGACTCAATATATTCTAGTCGTTTTCCTAGTCTTTCCTCCTCTGTTACGCCTGTCCTTCACTGGCGAGGAAGAAGGCATCCGCAGCCATTTCCTTCCCCCGCTTGTGCATTATTAACGAGTTCGGGTCGATTCGGCGTATTTTTTTCGGCCGTGAACCATTTCGGCCGTGAGACGTTTATATATATATATATATATATATTATATATATATATATATCTATATATATATATATATATATATATATATATATATATATATATAAACTGGTACTATACATATAGGGTGAAATATATGTGAAATAACACCGTATTGTGAAATGACAATACGAGGTTGAGTTGTAGACTGGTCTAGGTAAGTCAAGGAGTTGGGTCCAGGTCGTTTCGGCCGTATACAATTTAGGCCGTATGTTGTTTAGGCCGTGAGACGATTCAGCCGTTTGTCAGTTTGGGCGTCACGGCCTAAATTTCATACGGCCGAAACGACCTGGACCCTTATTAACACACAAGGGTGACTCGTCCTGTCTTGCTGTATCCACTGTGTGTGTCTGAACTGAAGCAATGGATTGATTCTCTTGTTATTCGTGTTCATAGTCATTGCTAGTAAGAGCGTCATAAGAAATTGTGGTGTGTTAGGGGAGTCCAGCCTGTGACCAGCTTTGTAACACACCACTGTCACAAAAAGGCGTACTTATCCGCTCTATTCTTGATATGAATTCATCGTTACCCAAGTGACTACAAGGCTTGGGTTTTTTTTCCTTCTATAAATCCAAAAATCATATGCAAATGTTGTTTTTAATTGAATGACATTTGAACGGTGTACGTGATTTCCCAATAGAACCTTCCAAAATCTTTATATTTTCCTTTTTAATGTCAGAGAGCAGCATTAAAGCTTTATGGTTTGAAGGATGATGTATTGTTTAGTGAATGCTTTATTTGCTTACTCCTCAAAAGTTGATATTGTTAATATTATCATTGTTATTATAGTGGGGCGGTTTACATAGGATATTCAAACCTATTGTGCATTTTTTGATAAAAGAAACCAATTCTGGCACAGAGGTAGACCAATATATAATGAATAAATTTGGATGTAGAGCCATCGCCCAACTGCCCCTGGTGGCCGTGGCGGCCATTTTCCAAAATGGCCGCCATGTGGCTGCCGAGGAAGACTTATCCCAAGGTGAATGAGATGTACTGAGTAAATGGGCAGGAAAAAAATATTGTTTGAATCTGCAATGTTGTGCAAACATTATGTTGCGTGTTGTTGCTAATGTAGGGTAGCACTTAACAACAAAGAAAGGTGCCCATGTGTTTTTAGAATCTTATCTTATTATCGATTTATTGAATTATTCATAGATTAGCATAACAACCATGACAAACATCTCTCAATTGAACATACCCTAATTCACTCCTTTCATACAACTTTGTCATTTGCCATTTCCAGAACATGTCGAAGAGCTTCAAACTCGTTGAGCTTCGTGGTGCAGAAGCAGCTCCGTCTACCTCCGCCCAGCCAGCAACAGAGACAGACTGGTCATTATGCTTCATATGCCAAGAAACGACGCCAGAGTCGTTGACAAGTCCATCCCAGAATACACGCCAAGACAAGGGGAGCAGCTACAGCATTCTCGCTGGACATCTGAGAAAGTTCAATGAGGTTGGATTTCTCTCCAACTCTTTTCTGTTGACCCGATTAGATGAAGGCAGTGGCGTTGAAGCAGCTTGAGCGCCAAAATGCCACGATACCACAGACCTGCAGGCTGAGGTGTAACAAGACCAAGTTAGACAGAGCTGAGAAGAGGCACCTGAAAATAGGCGCCGACGAAGAAGAGGAAGTTGTTGCCCGCAAGAGAATTCGATATTTGTCACAACCATCAAGTACTGAGACGAAATACCAAGAAGTGAAATGCTTCTTCTGCGGAGAAGCTCCTGGTAGTGCTGGTCTTCATGAAGCTGCGACATTCCAACTGGACTCGCGTGTCAGGTCGTGCGCACTGATTCTGGACGATATGGACCTCCTGACGCAACTGAACGCTGGGGACATGGCTGCACAGGAGGCCAAGTACCACCGAATTGTCTCCTGAACTGTACAATCGCGCACGGAAGATTAAGGAAATGGAGGACAAGGTACAGACGATGAACACGCAATAGCAGGACTTGCTTTCGCAGAGCTGGTGGTGTTTATTGAAGAAGCTCACATGGATGAAGAGACGTCTCCGGTCTTCAAACTTGCTGACCTGGCGCAGCTATACACGTCAAGGATGGAACAGCTGGGAGTCAAACATGAGGGCAGGGTACACAC
>JACEEZ010023701.1:0-15000 GCA_016584305.1 Chionoecetes opilio | reverse complement strand
TTTCATATGAGAGAATAGATAACCAATATGAGTGACTTTTTCCCCACACAGCCAGAAAGTAAATTCTCCGCGACGCTCTACTATACGACACGCGTCACTGCTCACTCCGCCTATCTAGATGTAATCACCGAAACTTTGCGGAATAAGTTTTGACAACTTTTTTTACTCTATACTTTATGAGAAATCAATATTGTGCGGTGGGGAGGGAATCAACTTAGTTACATTTTGGTCATGAATTGTTTTAAATTTTACCTGTGTGTGTGTGTGGGTGAGTGTGTCGGGGGGGGCAGGGGTTCGTGAATATTTAGCACAAGCCGCAAAGCCGCCCTCCGGGCGAACTTTTTCGCTAGCTCCTGCGGAGGGCTATTGGTGGGCCTTTGGCCCACCACCTGTGTTTGGTGGGCCGAAGGCCCACCAAACACAGACGACGCTCCAGATAGCCCCTTCTAGCTTTCATGAAATCATGATTGTATGTATTAACGCCAACCGATTCACATCACCCCCAACCCATTCACTCACCCATTACCCATCACCCCCCACCCATTCACTCACCCATTACCCATCAACCCCCACCCATTCACTCACCCATTACCCATCACACACACCCATTCCTACCCATTTCCATCACCTCCATTATTCCTCACCCATTCACCTCACCCCCCATCACCACCCATACCACACCACAACCCATTCACTCACCCATTTCCCATCACCTCCCATCTATTCCCTCACCCATCACCCATCACCCCCCACCCATGCATCACCCATCACCCCACACCCATTACCCATCACCCCACCCATTCACTCACCCATTACCCATCACCCCTACATCAGGTTTCCTCAATTCTCGCAACCCATTTTTTTTCACAATTCTCGCTAATAGGCTGCTAAAATAAAAGAGAGAAAAAAGTGATCGGATCATCTCTTAAGTGGGCTTAAAACCTTCCCCTGGTCGAGCTGGTTCCAAAACTGTGCCATATGAGGGAATTGGGGCACTGGGGGCGGCACCTATCATGGACAGACAGACAGACAGACACACACACACACTTTCGCTTATATTATTACTAGCCGCAAAGCCGCCCTCCGGGCGGACTTTTTGGCTAGCTCCTGCGGAGGGCCATTGGTGGGCCTTCGGCCCTGGTCACCACCTGTGTTTGCTGGGCCGAAGGCCCACCAAACACAGACTCTCCAGATAGCCCCTTCTAACTTTCCTGAAATCATGGATGTAGAAATGTATGTATTAACTAACGCCAACCCATTCACATCACCCCCAACCCATTCACTCACCCATTACCCATCACCCCCCACCCATTCACTCACCTATTACCCATCACCCCCCACCCATTCACTCACCCATTACCCATCACCACACACCCATTCACTCACCCATTACCCATCACCCCCCATCTATTCCCTCACCCATCACCCCCCACCCAGTCACTCACCCATCACCCCACACCCCTTACCCATCACCCCACCCATTCACTCACCCATTACCCATCACCCTACATCAAGGTTTCCTCAATTCTCGCAACCCACTTTTTTTTCTTCACAATTATCGCTAATAGGCTGCTAAAAAAGAAAGAAAAAAAGAGTGATCGGATCATCTCATAAGTGGGCTTAAAACCTTCCCCTGGTTAACCTGGTTCTAAAAATGTGGTATTTGATGGGATTCCGCCACGGGGGGTGGAACCTATACCACACACACACACACACACACACACACACAGACACACACACACACACACTTTCGCTTATATTATTATAGATAGATATGGCTTGGCTGACAGTGACAGTGCCTTCGAGGACAAGGACCAGAACTGCTATTGTGTGGACGGACCAAGAGAACGATTACTTCCCCAGGCATCAATCAACACCTGCTCCTCCTGCTGTCCCGGCTGCCTGCGTGGACGTCCCTTGAAGGAACCGGACGATCGAGTGGACTTTGGAGCGCAGACTTTATAAGATTTTTAGTGGGTACAAGATATCTAGCTGACACTACATAATATACTTAGATATTAATTACGCCACTTGTTTTACACAATAATTAGTGGTGAAATGAAATTCTTTTTACATTCATTGCTTATCTAGCTGTGTGAAGTATTTGTCAGTTCTTGAGATGTTTTATATTTTACCACTGTGAAATATTTTCTAGTTATTCTCTATACTATTCGCTTCCCTTATCCCTCATTATATATATATACATATATTCATCTCTTCTTTTTTCTAATATGCCTTAAAAGCACCGGAGATGGGTGATAACACCTTATTTTAAATAGAAAAAAATAATAATTATAATTTCACTTATAATTCATGGAATCTAAGGGAAAACCTAAGTCAGAACATGAGCGTGCATTACTCACTGAAGAATTTGCTAAACTTTGTGTAGAACAGACAATCTCAGCCTCTGACGCAGCAAGTAGTGACTGTGAGGGTGACGTTAAACCTGCGACAGAGGAAGAAACTCGTACATTAAGAAGTGGAAGTCACCACCTACGAGTTCCTCTAGTGTTAACTCAACCACATAACCCTACAACCCCTCAACTAACTTCAAATACTAATACAATGGGCCCCACTAACACATCCGGTGCAGGTACTTCTGGCACCCCTGCCCAGACTCTTCCTCAGGCCGCTGGAGCTATTAAGATATTACCCACAAGCGCAGCGATTCGCGAATTTTCGGGTACTGATCCAAGCTATACTCAATCAATCATCAATCATTGGGGGCATACGCCGGGGGGCGCGTCGCCTCGCCCACCCTACGACACCACTCCCGGGGGTCATCACGCGCGAGATCCCATGCAGGCTCCTTTCCCATACCAAGCAGCTCTCGACAAGAAACATCAACTTGCCCCAGCCACGAGCCTTGTGGGCGCCCCCTTGGCCTCCTCCACGCCGGATTGTCTCTTACAGATACAACCCGATGGAAGGATCGGTTTCAGGGTAGCGTGCCACATGCCCATATAGCCGAAGTTTGCGCTGACGCACTATGCATGTAATAGGCCTCGATTCAGTCTCACGGTGCAATCGCTGATTGACACGTAATCATCCAGCGATACCCATGATTCTGCGAAGATACTTATTACCAAAGGCATTGATTCGTCTCTTCAAGTCACTATTTAGTGTCCATGTCTCACAACCATAGAGTAAGACAGGGATCACAAGCGACTTGAAGATCCGGATCTTTGTCCTCCTGCACAGGTACCGACAACGCCAAATACTCCCGCTGAGCGAGTCCATAACACCGTGGGCTATGCCAATCCGCCGTAAGACTTCTTGACGTGACCCGCCGTCATTATGGACTGCGCTACCAAGGTATGTAAACTTTCCAAGATCTCAATGTTCTCACCACACGCATGAACAGACTGTACTTCTTCATCTAGTAAGTCTCCAAACACCTGGACCTTGGTCTTGAGCCAGGAGACCTCAAGTCCAATGGCTTTGCCTCCTCGTGCAGCGCCTCGAGAGCCATCACCAGGACCTCCAGCGACTCAGCAAAGATTACTGCATCATCGGCAAAAAAAAGATCAGTGATCTTGGTGTTGCCGACGGATGCTCCCCAATCACTTTGATCTACAAACCTTGTCCAATACCCAGTCCATACAAGCGTTGAAAAGTGATGGGGCAGGGACCGCACCCTTGCCTCCTCTTGTATTCACAGGAAAGAAGCTGGATACACCTCCCCCCACACTTCACAGCACTCTCAGTCCCAGAATACAGACCAGTTATCAAACCAATAGTCCTTGCAGGAATATTGCAAGCTATACGGGCAAGCTATACTGCAAGCTATACTGCCAGGGAATATATTAGTCTTTGTGGGGATGTCATGAAAAAATCCTTTGTATGTGAGAGGGATCAAATATTTTCATATCCCTCACGCCTACAAGCCGGCTCATGAGCATCACACTTAATGCAAGCCAGCGTTTTTCCCAAGCCACAACAAAAAAAGGTTATCAGGTTTTGCGATCAAACTTTCTGGAAACATTTGGGGAACATGAAAAATACAGCTTGGTCAAAGGTGTCAATTTAACGGTAGAAATATTGACGGTGGCGCTGCCTCGAAGGACCTTTTTGATGGTCAGGTAGACGAAAACAGGATTTCTGCGGACTTTGTTAATACTTAAAAGACAATGGGTGGACTCACGGAGACACCATGCAATTACCCGATGTATGCAAATTTCTGGGTTTTTTTGTGTACATGATCTTGTTTAAAGGGTAATTTCGAAGGAGCAGTTTGTCATTAAACTACCCCCCGCTGAGGAACTCCACGATTTTGTTCTTAAATTAAAAACGAAAGTGTAGGAAAAGGATAGTGATGTAAGTACTACGTATGTCTCCCTCGAGCGTCGCTATGACGTTACCCACCATTGATGAGGGGTTCCTGACTCATCCTAACGCGGCCGTGACTGCGTCGGGAAAAACCGACCTTCACTTGCACATACTGCCAGCGTGAAGGACACACCCACTAATAAGTGTTTTAATCGTGTCGGGGATCAGCTAAATCCAAGAAAAAGAACAGTTCTCGTGATGCCAGTGGTCCTATAAATGCCGGGTTTACCAATAAACATTTTTATCAAGATGAGACGGCTCCACCGCGAGGGCAGACGCGACCTACCAACACTACAATACACAAGCCTCATTTTTTTTCCCCTCGTGGCGCGACAGCAAACAGCCCCATATTTTCAATCCATGACAGCACCACCCAATTTTACTGATGATTGCTTCACGCTTCTCAAAATAAGAACAATTTTTCCCCGAGGCCATGGAATGGGCGGTGTATCGCGGGGGAATCCGCGCGTCATTAAAAAAAAATACCAAGTTAGGAAGAAAAGTTACTAAGGAAGAAAATATTGCAGTGGTGTCAGATGATGGTAAATATATATGCATCTTTAGTTGCCGTTTTGCAGTCAAGCTAACATAATGGCTTTGTCAACAAAGATGGGACGGTTAAAGGCATTTTTTGCTGTGAATACTGGCGCCGCCGTCAATGTTGCTGTCAGAAAAGGCTACCTTGCAACTAAAATTTGCGTCGGTGGAACCCAATGGCCTTTGCGTCCCAATTACCTAATTTAATGGGGTTACTAGCGAGCCTCTCAATAGTTTAGGTATTGTTCGCCTACCCATCACTTTAGGAAAAAGGTAAAATCTATTATGCTCTTGGTTTTTATGTAGCGTCCAACTTCTCCTTGCCCACGGAGGGTTGTTAGGGTTAGCATCGCTCAAATCCAACCGTATGGTAATTAATCCAGACATTGGTACGATCAGATTCCAAGGGAAAGGCTTTAAGGCGATGGATCAACCCATGAGCCTTGCTTCCGGGTGGGAGCTGAATCGTAAAGATGAGGTACTTTCCAGCTCAAGATAAAAGCCGAACCTGCTCTTCAGTTTCCCTGCTCAGGTGTCTGTTCTTTAAAAGAAAAGATGTCACATAATGTAAATTCTACATAACATGATCCAATCGCGAATTGGAAAGTGTTAATGCCACGGTATTGGGGAACCACGAAACTCCCCACCGTGTGACCATGCACTTTCCCGTGTCAGTCCCCAAAGCTACCGTAGGGTGTGACATCTGCCTTGAAGTCCCTAGTCATATAAAAGACTATTTAAAGAATCAACTCTGAGCACGTTCGTGAGGGACATAAGACTGTCGCCTTGTGGTAAATACCACCGGCGGTCCGATAAAATTAAAACAAGGGGTCCTTTTAAGTAAAGCATTAGCTTATGACGCGTCGGTTGTCCCGGGAACTTTTGAAACTCCCAGCTGCTTGTGTTCTTCAGTATACAATAATTCCCCGCAAAAACAAGCCGGCTCCTGTACAAACCTTTGATTCACGGGGTCACTGTAGTGGACTATCCTGAATGAAAGCCTTCACTGTTAGGACTTTTAAAGAAATACCTGATGTTTTTGCCATGCCAGGAGATTGTTTAGGCGTTACTGACCGAACAACACATCATATTAAATTAAAATTGGTACCCACCCGGTCTATATTCCAGCCTATCGACTTCCTCACAGTCAGAGGCAAATAGTCGATGACAATAAAAGACATGCTGGAACAGGGTGTATAAGAAATTCACGATCACCGTGGAACCCGCCCTTATTTCTCGTTCCTAAAAGGACGGAAGTTACAGACCTGTAATTGATTTTAGGGGTAAATGAAGTAACTGAGGACGATAGGTATCCTCTCTCTTTTTTAAAGTGACTTGTTGATGTTTTTAGGACAGGGTAATACATTTTTCAGTAGCCTTGATCTTCTAAGCGGTTATGGCAAGTACCGATGGCGCCCGTGTCTAGGGATATAACTGCCTTTAGCACCCCCAGTGGACATTTTGAGTGGCTTGAATGCCTTTGGGCTGAACTCAGCCCCTATCACTTTTCAGAGGATGATAAATACCTTATTTTCTGATGTGCTGGGAAAACAATTATATGCATATATGATGATGTGATCATTTTCAATAAAGATCCAGTTCATTTTGCCACTTTAGAAGCTGTACTTCTCAAGTTTAAAAAGAAACAGGTTTTAAAGCTAAAATCACGAAGTGTGAATTTTTAAAAGCTAAAATTTCCTTCTTAGGACATTAGTCGACGAGGACGGAATGCACACCATGAATGAAAAAATCAAACCCATTCAAAATTTTCCCACAACCACAGAGTGTAGAAAATGTCCGTTCTTTCATTGGATTGTGTGGCTATTATCGGCGATTCATTAAAAATTTTTGCGACCACGGCATCACCTTTGAACAGATTGTTAAAGAAGGATATACCGTTTCATTGGAATGCTGCACAAAAACAAAAGTTTCATGTTTTAAAAAATTTGCCCTAACCACGCACCTGTCTTAGCGTTTCCAGATTATAAGCTCCTTTCATCATTTATACGGATGCTCCGCCCTGGGCCTTGGAGCTGTTTTAATGCAACCTGATGTACACGATAAAAATCGTGCTTTTGCGTACGCGAGTAGAACTTTAAATCCTCCCGAGTCAAATTACCCTGTCACTCATCAGGAAACGCTCGCTGTTGTCTGGGCTCTCAAACTTTTTAAAGGGATATTGTCTTTGGGGTTTATATAATTATATTTACAGATCACGCAGCCGTCCCCGAACTATTTAGGGGAAAAAACCTTACCGGTAGACTAGCGCGCTGATACCTAACTCTACAAGAGTTTAATCCAACGTTTAAATACGTGCCAGGTCGAGCCAATGTAGTGGCTGACGCCCTGTCTAGGATTGTACCAGTAGGATCCGTGGGGGAAAAGCCCCCCGTTTTTGAAATATAGCCATTTTAAAATTAGCCTATGCCAGCGTCAACATGACGTGTGGAGCAAGGTCATATATGCTCTGGAAACAGGGGGTAATCAAATTTACCAAAATTAACCATTCCTTTCTCACAATTTTTGGTCATTAGACGGAGTGCTTTGTAGATATTGGCCTCATAAAACAGATCCTGTGGCAGAGTTTGTGATACTGAGTCATATGTCCCTGTGGTATTCAAAATTAAATTTCCGATGCGGTTATTGCCGGTCATCCAGAGAAGGAGCGAACCCTTACTGCGGCCCCTAGAAGCTATTTTTGGCCGACCCCTGCGTGTAGACATAGACGCGTATGTGGCAGGTGTGTGAAATGCGCCCAGCACAAAGGGACGGTGCCTAAGCCAGCTTCGATTTTAGAATATCCCCCCCCGGAACGACCCTGGGACGTAGTTGCAATAGACCTACTTCAGCTTCCCGTTAGCCATCAGGGCTCCAAGTACCTCTTAGTATGTGTAGATCACTTGTCTAGGTACGTTGTTATTGCCCCAGTAAAGGATAAAACTGCCCGTACAATTGCTCACGCCCTCATAGTGACAATGGGCGGAGTTTCGCAACGCACTTCTAAGTGAAATTTGGGAGAATGTTAACATAAGTCAAACCTTTGTGGCAACGTATTACCCCGCCAGTAACGGCCTTGTGGAGCGTAGCAATAGGAAAATCCTAGAAATTTTGCGCCCGGTTGTCAGTGGCTTAAATAGAAAATTGGGGGAAAATTGGTTACCACATGTTGCAGCGAGCATAAACGGTAGCGTTGCGAGGTCAACTGGGCAAACCTCTATTACATAGTTTTTGGGATGAGAAAAGACTCCCTTATGACCTGTTAGGTAGCCTCCAACATCTGTGTATAATATTGATGTTTATGCTAAGAGCCAATTACAGGTTTTCTCAGACATCCATAAAGATGTAAAAGACTGACTGCTTTTTTACAAAAGTTTCTATGTGCTCCAACAACACAAGCGTTCTTCTCCTGTTACAGTACAAAAGGTGATTCTGTAATGGTCAGAGTACCGAGAGAAACTCAAAATTGTCTCCCAAATTTTGTGGGACCACGCCTAGTATTAAAACAATTACAAGGTCATAAGTTGAGATATTTGATCCTTGGTTACAAACATTTGGGAAATAGTACACAGTGACAGACTTAAAAGGACCGGTGCAAAGCCTGATTTAACCATAGTAAAAAATGCAAGAGTGTTCGAAGCTACTCGTCTGAATGCGGATAACTCCACTTTTCCAACTAACGCACCTCATAACTTATACCTTCGCTCTCTAACTAATAGCTTTTAGCTTTGTTCCAGACATGTTTGCCTTCATATATCTCCCTTTACCCTGAGCTCTATTCTGGCTCTGGACCCTTCACACCTCAGCCAGGAGCCCTTACTGCCCATTTGGGTTGAGTCTCTCTGGTGGAGGATGTGTTTTTGGGTTAAGTACCCCCTACTGCTCTTCTGAAGATACCGAGCAGGTTGAGGGAGGTCACGGAGCAACTGAACGCAGCTCTAAGCCGATTGGAGCAGGAACCCCCGAAGCAAACTCGTAGGAACTATTTTGTCTGTCTTTCCCGGATCCAGGTGTCCATGATTAAACATACGACCGGTATCTCTCTCTCTTACATGCACGACTGACTTTTCCTCATGATACCATCAATCTTGCCCTAGACAACTACCACGGCCTTGATGTTTCACATCGCACTAAACGGGGATTCATTGACGGTATAGGTCAACTGTCACGCATGTTATTTGGAACCGCTATGAATGAGGATGTGGATGAATTACGAAGAGGGTTTACTCAATAGCTTCATAGCATCAGCAGACAATAAAGCTTACATTTAAACTGCATGAAATTGCAAAATTGAAAAGCATGTAGATGATCTTGCCTTGTATGTTAATAACCTAACATTAATTCTAAATGAGGTGCTAGCTAATTTAAACAACAGTACATTTTCATGGAAATTAATAAAATACTTCACATATTGGAGAAAAAACAGTTAACTCTCTTCTGCATGCAAACACCTTGATTATACAAAATATAGCAGACGCAGGCGTGAAGGGTGACTTCCTCTCTCTCCCTGTCAAAGACCCTTTTTCCATTTTTGGATATCGGCTTAAAGGATTATAAATTAAACCCCTTGTTTGCCTCACGCGGATTTCATCACTACTATCCCTTAGTGGAGTCTGTGCTGACGTCAGACGCAATTCCCTCCAGGTACCCCTTTAGTCACCGGATACATTTGAAGTTCATCAAAATTTAAAACCTTTCCTTTTCAGTGAATGAAACAATCATGACTTTAAACTTTCCTAAAAACGATGGGCCCTTAAAAATCTAAGACTTTACGCTGTACGGTATTGGTCAAATTTATCTGATTTACAAAAATGTAAGACTGAGTATCTCAATCTGTTTCATTGACCAGCCTCCCTCTTTGAATTCTTACCTATAACGGGTGGAGTTTGTGAAGTTGGGTTTCTGACCCGAAAAATATTTTTAGTCCTGTCTTTGTGCCCTTATACTCACCTGGCACCAAAAAACATATTCCATCGATCATTCTTCAGTCATCACTACTTCTTTTTCACAAAAAAATTGCTTTGTGTATGTAGTCTGTTTCCCGAAAGCACTGACTACAAGGAAGTTTCAGGTCACTTCACAGTTCTTCTCGCGTGTAATGTCCGCTCCGCCAACCTGACGACTTCCCCTCTAACTTCCACCATGGTTTTACTACAAATTTTTCAAGTCGAATTTTTCCTATTGAAAAGCTTGAAACATTTAAATTTCTCTAGTATGAGATATGTCAATAATAGCCTTTCTGAGTTCACCTTTTCGAATACTTCAGATTTGAAAACTGCTGTTCAGGACTCCCTACCAGTTTACTTAAGTCCTTCTGTACATTATCCATCTGCCATTACTCCTGTTATAATAATTATTATTATTGTGATTCCTCTTTGCTATGCTGTCTGGAAGGCCCTCACCTTGTATAGGTATCTTAAAAGGAGCATTGCCAGCCCAGCCGAGAATCTCTAGGACACATATTACTGTAAAATGGTTAGGTACATGTCTCTAGACCATTGCGAGACGCGATTGGGTAGGTGACCGAGCGATATTAGGGTACTGAATAGGTAGAGATATATGTATATGTATAATTATTCCTATGTTAACAGACAGGGGCCAGGGGAGTAGTATATTTTTTGACCAAAATGCACTGTGGCACAAAAGGATGAGCGACAACACTGTGATTGCCACTTATCGCAGTTGATAAACCTCTTGGAAGGTGAAAACAACTGTTTCTATGCTGTTTCATCACCACCCGACTGTTTACCACCCATTAAGAAGAGCGACAACATAGCTGATTGCCACTTATGACAGTTGATAAGCATTACACATTCAGCATGTGTAAGCAACCTGTCAACATAAGGAAAATCCCTATATAAGATGTCAAACGGCCGGAAGGAGCCGAGAGAGAGGGCGACGCTACACTCACGTACACGTTCCCTCTGAGTAGCCCGTGGGTTACACGCTGTTGTCACTGAATGGCTCAGGCTTGTCTTAAGACTTAATTTCCCTTTGGGCCGTGGAACCAGTGACTAGTCGCTCTTCCTCACATTGTACATATTATACATAACTGTATATTGTATTCCTCGTTACTGGTACTTATATATTACAAGCCTAAAAGAAACCGCTCGACTACTTTTTTTCTACCATACCCTTTGGGAATCAATCCCTACAGTCATAGACGCTGTATGTTAAGGATTTAAAACCCCGTTACCCCTTTAAAAAACAAGATAGAAAAGGGTAACAACCTATCCCAGATCCTCCATGAGTGTGTGGCGGCAGGAGGAACGGAGGACGATGGCGAGAGCAGGACGGCAAAGCGGTGATGGTGGTGGTGGTGAAGGTGGTGGAGGAGAATATAATATGAAGTAGCAAGAAACGTGTCCAGGCATGCAGGAGGGAGAGGGGTGTTTGGTGATGAGAGAGGAGGAGATAGAGAAGGCGGTGAAAAGAGTCTTGGTGGAGGGTTGAGATGAGAGAAAAGGGCTGTTTGTGTAGACATGAAAAGAGAGAGAAGAAAAGAGGGAAAAGAGAGAAAGAGAGAGAGAGAGAGAGAAGAGAGAGAGAGAGAGAGAGTAGAGAGGGGAGGGGAGAGGGGAGAAGAGAGAGAGGAGAAGAGAGAGAGAGGAGAGAGAGAGAGGGGAGAGAGAGAGGGGGGAGAGAGAGAGAGAGCGTAAAAAAAATATATTGAATGGAAGGAAAGAGAAAAATGCCTTCGTAAAACCTTCATTTCAGCCTCTGTGGTAAAAAATTGTTGCTTCCAACTTCCGACTTAATCTTTCCTCTTTCTCTCTTCTCTTCTTTTCTCTCTCTCTCTCTCTCTTCTCTCTCTCTCTCCTCTCTCTCTCTCTCTCTCTCTTCTCTCTTCTCTCCTCTCTCTCTCTTCTCATCCAGTTCCCCGTCTTACATTTTCTCTATCTTCACCTTTGTTCTATCGCAAGTTTCCTCTTATTGATAGTTTCTCTGTTTTCTTGTTTTGCTTTCATATAGAATTTAAAAGCCGAGATATAATTTAATGTATCAAGCGAAGAAAGGTCTTTGTATATTACATACATACATATATACATCTTTGAGACATTTAAACACACTTCTCTTTTTTTTATTATCAAAACGAGATGCGAAAAAAAGAAGTGCGTCAATGGCTTATCATTTCTTTATCAGGATTTCTCTGGGCGTTGAGGGAGGCGACGCGTGCCTACACTTTAATTAAATCTCTCTAATTTTGATCTCCTTTAATGTTGTAAGTTTCTTCAGCATCCTAAAACATAAACGTCAGGAGTTCCCATGTAACTAATGACATTCCAAAAGTTGTGTGGAAGGTAGAAATATGAGGTGGTGGTGATAGGCCACTAATCAATTACAGCATTAGGGGAAACTCGCACCTCACACTTCCATTTGACGGCTTTCGGTTCCTTCCGGCTCGTAATCGCCTCCCTCTGTCTCTGTGGAGGTCCAATTATAGCTCTTTGACACCTATGACGTGCCTCTGTTTTTCATAATTTCCCTGTGCTGTTACACATTTTCTATCTATAGTATTTGTTTGCCCTTTGTCCCTGTGGTTTCCTTTTCCCTTCCCTTTTACTTTCCTGACTCCCTTGGGGCCGCTGATGTCTGCAGGGGATGACGCGAAAGTGGTTCTGAACTTTCCGGTAAAAATTAATTCGCGGTGCCACCTTGAGCATGGGCGACAGACGCCTCAAGGGCCACGGGTGTTCCGGGAGCGAATGTGGGAGGAAGACATTGTAAGCTGCCTTTAGTCTTGTGGCAAGTTTGGACGTGATCTGATTATCGCCATTATAACGTCGACTGTTTTGTGTTGCTGAGTCGAGTAATTTGGGCAAACATATGGCGTGGATATTCGTTCGCCGTTTACTCCTTTTTATGCTAAGGCTTATTAAAAGTGCGCGCAAGTAAGCCTATACACACACACACTTGTAATATTTATTCATCGTTATTACTGCAAGTGAAGCTGCCTTGGTGTTTTAGGTCCAGAGAGAATATTGGAACGTGGCGCATTGGTAAAAGGTGTTTGTTAGGGCAGAATATTTTCATGCCATGTTTTTCCATCGGTGGAATTGGTTTACGTTGCAATAAATATTTAAATAACATATACAACAGTATTTTGCTTGATCAATACGATATGCAATACGATCTCTCGGATTTTCGCGGTCGTTAGCGAGACCCTCCCTTCCGTCCCTCCCTTATATCCTTCCTGCCATCTCTCTCTCTCTCTCTCTCTCTCTCTCTCTCTCTCTCTCTCTCTCTCTCTCTCTCGCTTGCTCTCGCTCTCGCTCTCGCTCTGGCTCTCGCTCTGGCTCTCGCTCTGGCTCTGGCTCTGGCTCTCGCTCTCGCTCTCGCTCTCGCTCTCGCTCTTTCTCTTTCTCTTTCTCTTTCTCTCTCTCTCTCTCTCTCTCTCTCTCTCTCTCTCTCTCTCTCTCTCTCTCTCTCTCTCTCTCTCTCTCTCTCTCTCTCTCTCTCTCTCTCTCTCTCTCTCTCTCTCTCTCTCTCTCTCTCTCTCTCTCTCTCTCTCTCTCTCTCTCTCTCTCTCTCTCTCTCTCTCTCCTCTTACCCACGTCAACACGGTCACAAAGCCGCGCCTCTCCAATACCCACGTATCGAGGTGAAGCTAGGTGAAAATTGCCTCAAGAAAACTTGGGCACACGAACTTATGCGACTGCCTCAGTATTGATTTGTTTAACTTGCTGGCACTGACAGCCTGACAAATCAAACTTTGTACATCGGTAGCTTGTGCACTGCAGGAGCGTACAAGCAGGCCAGCACGCTGACAGGAGGGCAGGCAGGTGGGAACAGGCTGTTAGTATTGGTTGGTGTCATTGTGTTCATATTGACCAGCATGCCGTGGAGCATTACCTGTCCAGATCCTTCAGTGTGAGTGCTACACTGAATTAAAGTACAGATAGTGTAGCCTTTCTTTGGTTGACTGTTTATTTATTTGTGTGTTTTCTTTTGGAATGTTCTTTTTTTCTATTAATCACGACGCGTTGCAAATGTTACTCCAATACAGAGGAGAAAGGACATATACATTATAGAGGAGCTACAGACTGATCAGCCTCACATCTGTTGTCTGTATATCAATGGAAACTATAATACGAGATACGTATGTTGGTAATTTTCTGTAGATTCGTTAGTATATCACAAACAGCCTCGTAAGGAACTACTGGTGTATTGCTATTTATTCCTCCTTTATATTCTCCTCCACTTCCACCACCACCACCATCACCAGCACCACCACCACCACTTCCACCACCACCACCACCACCACCACCACCACTACTGCTACTGCTACTGCTATTGCTACTTTCTCTTCCAATATACCTTACCCTCCCCCTCCCATCAAAAACAAAACAAAAAAGAATAGTAAAAACACCCAGGCTCCCGTGTTAGCACTTTGCCTTCCCTGCACGAAACATTTGACAGTTCACTTGTTGTCTGGAATACATGTAGCAAAGCTTTCCTGCTCCATCACGCGAATGTTTCCACCGCCCGGCTTCTGTAACATGAAATAATCAAATACAAAATGAACAAGGTGAATAGATAAATGATAAAGATAAATGATAACGCATCGCACGGACAGTAGAAGCAGCACGCCGTAGGGAATCCGAGCCTTTATTGCTGTTCGGTAACGCTTGGGTTCGTGGGCGTCGCGGTAGAGCCAACCAGGGGGAGAGAGTGAGCTAGTAACCCCACCACGCACCCACTATACCTGCAGCGCCACCCTTCTACCCGCCCCCCTTGTGCCCCAGGTAATTATTGGAGACCTGCCATCGACGGGAGGACCTGTGGGATATAAGGAAGAGAGGAGAGCTGGGTCATGGGACGGAAGGAGAGCTGGGTCATGGGACGGGAGGAGAGCTGGGTCATGGGATTGGAGGAGAGCTGGGTCATGGGACGGGGAGGAGAGCTGGGTCATGAGACGGGAGGAGAGCTGGGTCATGGGACGGGAGGAGAGCTGGGTCATGGACGGGAGAGAGCTGGGTCATGGGACGGGAGGAGAGCTGGGTCATGGGACGGGAGGAAGCTGGGTCTGGACGGGAGGAGAGCTGGGTCATGGGACGGGAGGAGAGCTGGGTCATGAGACGGGAGGAGAGCTGGGTCATGGGACAGTAGGACACTTGGGCACCATTTGGGTGAGGA
>JACEEZ010023699.1:125949-140520 GCA_016584305.1 Chionoecetes opilio | reverse complement strand
AGTACTAGCTCTCACTATTATTTTGTGTTTTATCTCTAGGGTTAATTATCTTTGTTATGTACATATTGGTTCCATTTAGTTATGTAAAGGGCATTTTTCTTTTAGTCATCTCTGTGTGTGCTTCAAAGCAAGATCATCTTACTCCTTGCTACAAGGTGATTTATTAGATATTATTAAATTGTTATTGTTATCTACTTCTTTCCATCACCTTTTTGTTATGGTTTCGGGCGTTTCAGTCTCGCTACTCATTCCTCTAGACAACTCACTGTCTCGCTCGTAACACCTGTCATAACTAACTGATAACCTTTTTTCATGTAAACTTCTTCCTATGTACGTATCACATCTTTATTTCTATGTATCTCTCGGTGTTCCTGATTAAGCTGGAAATATTTGAAATAAACTGAAATATGATAATTTCTATAAACTATTATAAAAACTTTTATAACAATTTTTAATAGCTTGAACAGGCCTAATGATAGTGATGGTACCGATATTGAGATACTATGTATATTACTGTGTTAATATATATATAATATGAAATGAATATTTCCCACTTACAAATACCTACTAGCTGGCCTCCGGAGGATTGACGTCAAGTTGTCGCTGCTTGTCACTACTGATGTAATACTACAGCAAGATAATCATATAACTTGTTTCAAAATGTTTACACAGAAATATTCAATTCTTGAAATTCTGTACATTAATTTTCAACATAGTAAATTATCCCGTCTGAAAATACACCAGCGGGCCTTCGGAGGGCTGACGGAGGTAAATTTGCCGCCGGCGGCCGCCGTTCGCCGCTCTACAGCCTACGTAGGCCCGCCGGTGATGGTTAGCTGGGGTGGTGGTCCACCGCTGCTTGTAGTCTTGGTGTCCCTGTGTAGAAGGTCCACTTGATCTACGATTGAGTTGGGGGCTCGACAGCGGGCAGTGTAGCCAGGCACTGGAGGCTCATCTGGTAAGGTCCTGAGGAACCTGTCTAGAGCGGCCTTGAATTTGTCCACACTGCACCCACTGATGCCTCTCACTTCCTTAGGTAGAACATTGAATGTTCTTGGTCCAACATGACTCAGACGGGCAGCCAAAAGAGTCTTGATTCTGCTGGAAGCGTGTGATGGCAGGGCTCTCCTCACACACCTACGTCCATTGCGGTCGCTGGCATGGGACACTTCATCACACAGGTTGTTGGGGTCAGGTACCATTTTTTCTAATATCTTCCAGATATAGATGGCTCGGTACCTATCCCTTCTTCTCTGTGCTGGGAGTACAGGCCCAGCCTCTGAAGGCGCTCCCAGTAATTGAGGCCCTTCATGCACCAAATCCGTCTGGTGAATTGCCTTCCCAGCAAACACAAAGACGGAGGGCCTCCGGAGGCCCTCCGTATGTCATACCGGCGGCCCGAGAAGTGTACGACGTAGGGCCGCTGGGGATTTGCTCAGAGGCTCACCGGCGGGCCGCTCTCAGCGGCCCACCGTAGGGCATATGACCATTTGTCGCTGTTATATTTACTGATTGAGGAATATTTATGGTTATACTTTCTAAGTATATTGCAGATATAGTAATGTTTTAAGGGGTGTTGCGCAGCCCATTAGCCGATTAATAGACTAATGGGCTGTTCAATACTTATAAAAACATTACGATATCTGCAATATACTTAGAAAGTATAACCATAAATATTCCTATGTCGTTATCCAGTAATACGATGAAAAAGAGATCATATTGCTATGGACATTGTTTATTTCATAAGTACAAAAACATTTTCGTTATTGGGTTTACATGCTGGTGTACGTGGAACACTGTACAGTGTACAGCCATGTAGAAAGATATTGATTGCGGCGAACAACATAACAACATCCACCCTCTTGTGCGTTTTCCAAGTAACTGATTTCACTGAGTCACTGGCACAACGCTGCCGAGGAATTCCTAAAAAAAACGTGTCGTACTGCAATCATTTATATTATTCAGTCTATTTCGACATAATGAAGGAGCGAAAACATGTTATAGCTAAGTTCTCATTATGTTATCGACTGGTTAAGGGTGATAATTTAGGCCTTTTGTGGGTTTTTAACCCTTTGTAATGGCTATCGTACGTCTGGCAGTTTAGTGCATTGATAGCAGGGAATTCAAATAATATTTTGTTCTAAATCATGATAATATCCATGTTAATTCTCCATCATCTACATATTCCTTATTAAAGGTGTACCGTTGAGTATTGATATGTGTCGATAATATGTTGGAAATTATTGATATATGGGAAAATATGACCTTGTGTTATCTCGTAATCTTTGCTCGGATAATCAAATGTTATTTTTATATGATACTAGCTACACACATAGACTAACTGATAACCTTTTTCCATGTAAACTCCTTCCTATGTACGTATCTCATCTTTATTTCTATGTATCTCTCGGTGTTCCTGATTAAGCTGGAAATATTTGAAATAAACTGAAATATGATAATTTCTATAAACTATTATAAAAACTTTTATAACAATTTTTAATAGTTTGAACAGGCCTAATGATAGTGATGGTACCGATATTGAGATACTATGTATATTACTGAGTTAATATATATAATATGAAATGAATATTTCCCACTTATACAAATACCTACTAGCTGGCCTCCGGAGGATTGACGTCAAGTTGCCGCTGCTTGGCACTACTGATGTAATACTACAGCAAGATAATCATATAACTTGTTTCAAAATGTTTACATATAGAAATATTCAATTCTTGAAATTCTGTACATTAATTTTCAACATAGTAAATTATCCCGTCTGAAAATACACCAGCGGGCCTTCGGAGGGCTGACGGAGGTAAATTTGGCCGCCAGCGGCCGCCGTTCGCCGCTCTACAGCCTACGTCGGCCCGCCGGTGATGGTTAGCTGGGTTTGGACTGCCTCCAGCCTTTGTATGTCACCTGTCTGCTGTGGCGACCATAGCTGGCTGCAATAGTCCAGGTGTGGCTGGATTAGGGACTTCCAGAGTGTCAACATGACCTCTGGTTCCCTGGAGGTGAATGTTCTCAACACACACCCAGCCATCTCCCTGGCTTTCTTCACCGTGACGCTGATGTGGTGCTTGAAGGTTCCGTCCTCACTCAGGTGCACCCCCAGGCACTTGACGTGAGGCTGAAGAGAGATGTCATGGCCATTTTCTGTCATCAGGTTGGTGGTTTCTTTGATGACTCTGTTTGGACCACATCTCATCATCTCAAATTTTTGCTCATTAAAAAGCATATTGTTCTCCTTGGCCCAGGCAAACACCGTGTTGAGGTCTTGTTGGAGATGTTGAACCTCACTGGCATTCACTTACAGCTTTGCTGATGGTGGTATCATCAGCAAAGGATGAGAGAAAGGAGCTATGTACAGTGTTGCCAATGTCCCCCAAGTGTACGAGGAAGAGGAGTGGGCCCAGCACTGACCCTTGTGGTACTCCGCTGATCACGGCAGTTTGTGCCGAGTGCTGTCCTCCCACGACCACTCGCTGAGTCCTTCCTACAAGGAAACTGTGAAGCCACGTCCATAGATTTCCTGCTATGCCAAGGGACTTGATCTTGTGAAGGAGGATGTTGTTGTCCACCTTGTCAAATGCCTTGGCAAAATCAAGGAAGATTACGTCGGCATTTTTCCCCTCGGCCAGCGTTTCCGTGATCCACTCATAGTGGCTCAAGAGCTTAGATAGGCAGGAGCGACCTTTTCTAAAACTATGTTGATGGCTGTTGAATAGATGATGATTTTCCATGTACCCTTGAATTATGTTCCTCACACACTTTTCAAAGATCTTAATAATGTGTGAGGTTAGGGCAATAGGTCTGTAATTCTTACTTTGTGTTTTATCTCCACCTTTGAAGATAGGAGAGATAATGGCCTGTTTGAATATCTTGGGAATCACACCTGTGTCCAGTGATTTTCGCCAGAGGAGGTATATGGGGTGGGCCAAGACATCACAACATTTCGTGAGAACAATTGCTGGCACGCCATCAGGTCCAGCTGCTGAGTTTGGCCGCAGCTCTCTTATTGCCAACTTGATGTCCTCAGGCGTGAAGTGCATGTCCGAGAGACTGGGCTGGGTGGCTGCTTTGTCTGGTGGTGAATGAGGTGAATGAGGTGAATGAGGTCCCTGCACTGGTGATGGATCATGGGGTGTGCTGAACGTGTTATTGTACTGTTGCAGCAACAGGTCACACATTGTTGCAGGGTCAGAAGTAACCTTCCCATCCGCCATCTTCAGCGACCCAATTGGCGTGTATGTCTTGGCAAATTTCTTGCAGTAGCTGAAGAAATACCTGGGATTCTGTTTGATGTTGATCACAGCTCGGTTTTCTTCATTTTCCTTCTGCAATTTGTAGGATTCTTGTAAACAGATTTCGATGGTTCTCAGTTTTGTCCTTATTGAGTGTTGTTTCCCGGCATTTAGTGTATTGCGGAGTCTTTTGTTAAGGGACGTTCTCTTCTTCATTAGGACTCTTCTGTCTCTTGGGATGATGTGTTTGTTTGTGCGTAGATTTGATTTTGGTGGTACGTGATCTCTACACACTTGCTGCAATGTCTCAAGGAAGATGTGTGCCATTGCCTCTGCGTCGTCATTTGCCATGATTTCATCCCATTTTATTGTGCCAAGATGTGATTGGATCTTTTCCCAGTCCATTTTACTACTGAAAAAATCATAATCTTTAAAGGGTGATAGTTTCGCATGGCTGGGGAGGCTATTCATTTTTCCTTTCTTGTAGGTTGTTTGCACAGTGATGAGGCTGTGGTCTGAGAACACTGTTTTCTCTACTGAGTAGCTGGTGACTGCTACATGGTTATTTATGAAAAACAGATCTAAGATGTCATTGTGTCTGGTTGGAGTTGTTATCTGCTGTGTGAGGAACAGTTTATCAGCCAGGCTTAGTAGAAGTTTTGCCTGGGCTTGGTCAGCAAGTGTCCCTCCTATTAGTTGGCCTTCTGGCCAACTTATGAAAGGAAAGTTAAAATCATCACACACAATGATTTCTGGCATGGGTGATGGTATTGCATCTACTACTATATGAATCTTCTCTATTACCTCACTGAAGGCATCATGGTCACATTGGGGAGGACGATAACAGTTTATAATGAGAAGGTTCAATGTGGTTATGTGAAGGACTATCACTTCCACTTGATCATTAGTATGGAGAGGAAGCACTTCACGAAAGGTGTCAGGATATTCCGAACATAAATTAAAACTCCACCATGACTTCTGTATTTTCTATCTGTTCGGAATGGGGTGTAATTGTTGATTTTAACTTCAGCGTCTCTTACTCCCTTCAAGTGGGTTTCAGTTAAGGCAATTAGCGTGGGGTCCTCTACTACTGACAAGTCCTGAAGAAAAGGCACTTTAGTTTGATTTGTCTTAGGGTAGAGGCCCTGTATGTTGCCTAAGATTAAACACTCTAGTGGCTTAGAGCATTCACCCATGGGTAAGGATGGTTGGGTGGCTGTGGAGGGTAGGGCATTGGGTTGCTTCTCGCCAAGTTGGCCAGTCATTTTCCCTGTGCCTCCATTACTTTCATTAGATTTTGCACTGCCTGTCTGGTTTCTAGTGCAACTTCTAAAAAAGGTGCTTGACCTGATTCCACACTAGGGTGTTGGTAGGCCATTGTTGGTGATGTTGGTACCTGTGCATTAGTAGGGTGGACCTGGGGCCTGGCGTTAACAGAGGTGTTGCACTGGGCTCTTGTATCTCTCCGTTTTGTGCCTCTTACATGCATGTAGGTGCATGACTCAGTGAAACATTTACTATATCTTAGAGAGTTCCTGCACATTGTAGGATGAAACATGTCACATTTCCATCCCTGTTTGCACCCTAGCTTGCCTCTAATCCCATGGGCCATCAGTCGGCTACAGGGCTTGGGGTGATCATAATTACAATTTTTACCAGTCAGTCCATACTTACAGTATACCTCTTCTATACTGTTTACATATAGGTTTTCTGGGGCTGCTTCCCCCCTCGTCCTGCTGGTGAGGTGGCGGGGTGTGCTGTTGTTGCCTGGTATGGGCCTCCTGCTGGGGGCACACACTCTGTACCTGCTGACTAGTGTTACCGTGAGACCTTGGTTGGGGGTTTGTCTCTGGGCTTGCTGCTCCTTGTATGTCTTGCTGTGGTGAATTCAGGAGGGAGAAGTCCACATCCTCTGGAGTGTCACCCAAAGTTGTTGTTGTTGAAAGTTGTGGTGGTGGCGATGGCACCACGTTGTGCTCCGTACCTGTAGCCATGTCTGTGGATAGATCACTATGTATCTGAGGCATTATCCTCTAAACAAACAAACAAACAAAACCCACTGGTGCATGTTATACATACACAAATATTAGCCAAATTCTCCACTTTTTCTCCTTGACAGGTAATTGATTGATTGATTTAATGCCTAAAAAGGTGAATGTGCCAGGGGCGGCATTTTGGAACACTACTAAGACCATCTTAGGGGACTAAGACCATCTTAGCGCTAGGTGGACATTTTTGGAAGCAAAGTTCGCTCCGCCTAAGACAGTGCAGCGAGTGTAAACTAAGGCAGGGTTGGGGTCGTCTTAGCCCGCAATTTTCACCGTCACCATAACAACAATGTTATATTATTGTTTATATTATATATTTAGNAACAGGTTTTTTGTAATAATTCTGAGGTTGCATTATCCTCGCCAGATGACGCTCAGAAAGTTTTTGATTGGGCCAAAGGGTTTTGATTACTCTAGGTTTTGGCATATTTCGGTGGACCCCACACACCCACACCCCCACACACACCCACACCCCCACACACACCCACACCCCCACACACCCCCACACCCCCACACACACCCACACCCACACCCACACCCACACCCACACCCACACCCACACCCACACACCCACCCACACACCCACACACACCCACACCCACCCACACACACACACACCCATATTTCATACGTACACACACACATGGCATCATATATGGGTACATGGTTTAGCTATGCCCTTATTGACTGGGGACGACCGCGCAGTCTTCGTCCATTATAACCAATCACTGGGTATTGCCTTAAAATATTGTCGCCATGCACAGTGTACAGAATATGTGTTATTTTGTACGTGCTGTGTGTGTGTGGTGTGTGTGTGTGGGTGTGTGGGTAGTGGGTAGTGGGTGGGTGTTTGTGTGTTGTGTGTGTGTGTGTTGTGGGTGTGTGTGTGGGTAGTGGGTGGGTGTTTGTGTGTTGTGTGTGTGTGTGTTGTGGGTGTGTGAGTGGGTAGTGGGTGGGTGTTTGTGTGTTGTGGGTGTGTGGGTAGTGGGTGGTGGGGTTGTGTTTGTGTGTTGTGGGTGTTTGTGTGTTGTGGGTGTTGTGTGTTGGTGGGTGTTTGTGTGTTGTGGTGTGTGGGTATTGGGTTGGTGTTTTGTGTGTTTGTGGGTGTTTGTGTGTTGTGGGTGTTTGTGTGTTGTGGGTGTTGTGTGTGTGTGGGTGTTTTGTGTGGTGTGTGTGGTGTGGGTTGTGTGTGTGGGTAGTGTGTGTGTGTTGTGTGGGTGTTGGTTTTTGGTGTGTTGTGGTGTGTGGGTAGTGGGTAGTGGTGGGTGTTTGGTGTGGTGTTGTGGGTGTTTGTGTGTTGTGGGTGTTTTGTGTGTTGTGGTGTTGTGTGGTGTGTGTGTGTTGTGGGTGGGGGGTGTGTGTGTGGGTAGTGGTGTGTGTAGTTTGTGTGTGTGTGGGTGTGGGTAGTGGTGTGTGTTGTGTGTGTGTGTTGTGTGTGTGTTATTACTATCCGTCCTTCCTCCCTCCCACTACAACTACTATACTACTACTCACTCTACTACTACTACTACTACTACTACTACTACCCCTACTGAACGCTACCAAATACTACCTCCCTACTACTACTTAGTTAACTACACTACACTACTACTACTACTACTACTACTACTACTACTACACTACACTAACTACCACCACCACCCCACTACTACTACTACTACTACTACTACTACTACTACTACTAACCACTACTACTCTACTACTACACTACCAACCACCACCACCACCAACCACCACGCACCACCACCACCACACCACCACCAACTACTACTAACTACTACTACTACTACTGACTACTACTACTACTACTACTACTGACTACTACTACCACCACCGACCACCACCACCACCACCACCACCACTACTACTACTAACTACTACTACTACTACTTACTACTACTAACCACACTACTACCACTACTACTACTCACCACAACCACCACCAACACCCCACCACACCACCAACCATACTACTACACTACTACTGACTATACCACCACCACCACCACGCACCACCCCCCACCCCACCACCACCACCACCATACCACTACTACACTCCTAACACTAACTACTACTACTACACCACCACCACCACCGACCCCACCACCAACCACCACCACCCACCACACCACACCACCACCACCACCACCCCTACTACTACTACTACTACTACTACTACTACGACTTACTACTACTACTAACTACTACTACTACTACTACTACTCCTACTACCACCACCACTACTACTAACTAACCACTACTACTACTACCACCACCACCACCACCACTACTACTACCACTACTACACTTAGCTACTACTACTACTTCATACTTCTATTAATACTACTACTACTCTACTTCTATTTACTTTCTATTCTACTACTACTACTACTACTACTACTTCTATACTCCCTATTACTACTACTACTACTACTACTTCTAATTACTTCTATTACTACTACTACTTACTACTACTACTACTTCTATTACTTCTATTACGTACTACTAACTACTACTACTACTACTCTACTATAACTACTAAATACTACTTCTATTCCTTCTATTACTACTACTACTACTACTACTTCTATTACTTCTTATTACTACTACTACTACTACTACTACTACTACTACTACTACTACTACTAGCTACTACTTCCTATTACTTCTATTACTTCTCCTACTAATACTACTTCTATTACTTCTATTACTACTACTACTTACTACTACTACTACTACTACTACTACTACTACTACACTACCACTACTACTACTACTAACTACCACTACTACTACTACTATCTATTACTAATACCACTACTACTACTACTTACTACTACTACTACTACTACTACTACTACTACTACTACTACTAACTACTACTTCCATTACTTCTATTACTACTACTAACTACTACTACTTCTATACTTCGATTACTACTACTAACTACTACTACTACTACCAATACACTACTACTACTATTCCGACTACTAATACTACTACTCTACTACTACTACTACTACTACTCACTTACTACTCTACTACTACTTCTATTACTTCTATTACTACTACTACTACTACTACTTCTTATTACTTCTATTACTACGACTACTACTACTAATACTACTACTACTACTAATACTACTACTACTACTATTACTACCACCACCACCAATTCATTTCATTCCTCCTCTTCAAACGAGACCCAACACGACACACACCCACCACTACACTCTGACTACTACTCTACTACTACTACTACTACTACTACTACCACTATTACTACCACAACCACACAATTCCTTTCATCCTCCTCTTCAAAACGAGACCACACGACACATCCACCACACTACACTCCCAGGACCTACTAAACCCCCCCACTAAACCCCCCCTTCTATCATGTGCGACCCTACAGGAGAGCGTCAGCAAGGAGGTGTTGAGCAGGAAAGGGCCTATACGAGGGGGAGCTCTGTGACGCTAGAGGCTGCTGACCCACTGCTAAGGAGAAAGCTGTCCTGGCCGATTGACGACGGGAAGTTTACGGCATCTCGAACAAGAACTAAGACTTCGGTAAGCATTGACTGTATTTATGACACTACTAGGCCTATGAACGTTAAGACCTAAGAGCATGCACATTCAAATTTTATTTTCTCTACTTTTTATTACTTATTTTCTCACTTTTTCTCACATTATCTCACTTTTGATTACTTATTTTCTCACTTTCTCACATTTCTCACTTTTTATTACTTATTTGAATCACCTTATCTCACTTTTTTATTACTTAGTTTCTCACTTTTCTCACATTATCTCACTTTTTATTTATTACTTATTTTTCTCACATATCTCACTTTTGTATTACTTATTTTCTCACTTTTCTCACATTATCTTCACTTTTTATTACTTATTTCTCACTTTTTATTACTTATTGCTCACATAATCTCACTTTTTATTACTATTTTCTCACTCTCTACATTATCTCACTTTTTATTACTTTGTTTTTTTTCTCAACTTTTTTCTCACGTTTTATAATTATTTTCTTCACTTATCTCACTTTTTATGTACTTTATTTCTCACTTTTTCTCACATTATGATCACTTTTTATTACTTTATTTCTCACTTTTTACTCACTTTTTATACTTATTTTCTCACATTATCTCACTTTTATTACTTATTTTCGCACTTTTTTCTAACTTTTGATTACTTATTTTTGCTCACTTTTTATTACTTATTTCTCACTTTCTCACATTATCTCACTTTTTTTACTTATTTTCTCACTTTTTTTTCTCAGTTTTTTTTATTTTGGGGGGTTTTCTTTTTATACTTATTTTTCTCACTTTCCTCACATTATCTCACTTTTTATTAACTCCGGAAATTAAGCACACCTTTTTGGTTTTGAGTAAAGTATGTTTTTGTTGTTTGGTGTCTTGTGTGTCTGTCTGTCTGTCTTCTGTCTGCTCAAGCGAATTTGTAAAATTATACTATCACCCCAAAGTGGTTATGAGGCTCCACCACTATAAAAACCCCTTCCCTTGTTTACTACTACTCTACTACTACACTACTACATACTACTACTACTAACTACTACTACTACTACTACTACTACTACTACTACTACCACTACTAACTACCACTACTACTACACTACTACTACTACTACTACTACCACTACTACTACTACCACTACTACTACTACCACTACTAACTAATAATACCACTACTACTACCCTACTACTACCCTACCTACTGACCACTACTACTACTACTACCACTACTACTACTACTACTACCACTACACTACTACTTACTACTACCACTACTACTAACTACTACTACTACTACTACTTGGACCACTACACTACCACTACTACTACTACTACTACTACTACTACTACGACTACTACTACTACTACTTACTACTTCTACTACTACCACTACCACACTACTACTACTACTACTACCACCACACCACTACTACTACCACACCACTACTACTACCACATACTACCACACTACCCCACTACCACCACTACTACTACTACTACTACTACTACTCTCTACTACTACTACTACTACTACTACTACCACCACCACTACTACCACCTACCACTAATACTCTACTACTACTACTACCACCACACCACTACCACTACCACTACTACTACTACCACCACCACTACTACTACCACCACTATTACTACTACTACTATACTACTACTACTACCACCACCACTACTACTACTACTACTGCTACCACCTGCTGCTGCTGCTACTACTACTACTACTACTACTACTACTACTACTACTACTACTACTACTACTACTACCACTACTACTACTACCACCACCACTACCACCACTACTACCACCACCACCACTACTACTACCACTACTACTACTACTACCACTACTACTACCACTACCACTACTACTACTACTACTAAACCATTCCTGTCATCCTCCTCCTCAAAACGAGACCCAACACTCACCCACTACCACTACTACTACTACTACTACTACTACTACTACTACTACTACTACTACTACTACTACTACTACTACTACTAACCATTCCGTCCATCCTCGTGTCTTCAAACTCGAGACCCAACAATCACCCACTACCACTAACCACTACTACTACTACTACTACTACTACTACTACTACTACTACACTATACTACTACTACTACTACTAAACCTTCCGTCATCCTTCCTCTTCAATACGAGCCCAAACCCCCCTACACTACCACTACCACTACTAATCCTACTACTACTACTACTACTACTACTACTACTACTACCATACTACCGGGGACTACTACACTACTACCCCTACTACACTACTACCACTACCACTACTACTACACTACCACTACTACACTACTACTAAACCCATTCCTGTCTCCTCCTCTCATACGAACCCAACAACCCACGTCCCTACACTCCACTACTACTACTACTACCACTACCACTACCACTACTACTACTACTACTACTACTACTAAACCATTCCTGTCATCCTCCTCTTCAATACGAGACCCAACACCCACTACCACTACCACTACCACTACCACTATAACACCCTTCCCTACAGGCGCCCTACGGTTCCTGCGTAAGATCATAGGGCTGCGGGACCACTTCTACAACCGCCACATCGTTAACAGCCACCTCTTCGCGCCCGTGGTGGAGTGTTTTGTGAGGAATGAGGGGAGCTACAACCTGCTGGACTCTGCCATCATAGAAATGTTCCAGTATATCAAAGTGGTGAGCAACGGGTGCACTTATGGGGGAAATTTTGTATTTTTTGGGCTGTTTTTTTGGAATGTGCATGAAGAGAGGAGATGTATTTTGGTATCTAGATTTTAACTTTTTTTGGGGGGGGGGCTTTGATTTTTGGGGGGCTTTGATATATTTTGGATACTGATTTCAATTTGGGGGGGCTTGAGGGTTTCTGCACATTATCTCACTTTTTATTAACTTATTTTCTCACATACCACGTATACTTTTCTATTAGCTTATTTTCTCACATTGATCTCCACTTTTTATTACTTATTTTCTCACTTTTAACTTATTTCTCACTTTATTATCTCACTTTTATCTACTTTTTCTCACATTATCTCACTTATTACTTATTTTCTCACTTTTTCTCACATTATCTCACTTTTTATTACTTATTTTCTCACTTTCTCACATTATCTCACTTTTTATTACTTATTTTCTCACTTTTTCTCACATTATCTCACTTTTTATTACTTATTTTCTCACATTATCTCACTTTTTTACTTATTTTCTCACATTTCCACTGTTTATACTTATTTTCTCACTTTTTCTCACATTATCTCACTTTTTCTCACATTATCTCACTTTTTATTACTTATTTTCTCACATTATCTCACTTTTTATTACTTATTTTCTCACATTATCTCACTTTTTATTACTTATTTTCTCACTTTTTCTCACATTATCTCACTTTTTATTACTTATTTTCTCACTTTTTCTCACTTTTTATTACTTATTTTCTCACTTTTTCTCACTTTTTATTACTTATTTTCTCACATTATCTCACTTTTTATTACTTATTTTCTCACTTTTTCTCACTTTTTATTACTTATTTTTATTACTCATGAAATCTAAGCACACCTTTTTGGTTTTGAGTAAGTAGTGTGTGTGTGTGTGTGTGGTGTGGTGTGTGTCTGTGTGTGTGTGTGTGTGTGTGTGTGTGTGTGTGTGTGTGTGTGTTGTGTCTGTGTCTGTCTGTCTGTCTGTCTGCTCAAGCGAATTTTGGTAAAAATTATACCATCACCTCAAAGTGGTATGAGGCTACCACCACTATAACACCCTTCCCTTGTTACTACTACTACTACTACTACTACTACTACTACTACTACTACTACTACTACTACTACTACTACACTACCACTACTACTACTACTACACTACTACTACTACTACTACCACTACTACCACTACTACCACTACTACACAACTACACCACTACTACTCACTACTACCTACTACCACTACACTACTACTACACTACTACATACTACCACTACTACTACCACTACTACACTACTACTACTACTACTACACTACCACTACTACTACTACTAACTACTACACCACTACACTACTACTACTACTACCACACACCTACAACTACACTACTACTACTACTACTACTACTACTACTACTACTACGACTACTACTACTAATACTACATACTACTACTACCACCACCACCCACCACCACACCACACACCAACTACACACTACACCACCACTACTACACCTACTACACTCACCACTCCACCACTTACACATCTACACACCACCACCACCACTACTACTACTACACTACTACTATATACTACTACTACTACTACTATACACTACACACTACTACACTACCACTACTACTACACTACATACTACTACTACTACTACTATCTAACTACATACCTCTTCTCTACCCTAACTACCACCCCACACCACTACCACTACACTACTACCAAACTACTACACTACTACTACCTACTACTACTCACTACTACTAACCATTCCTGTCATCCTCCTCTTCAACGAGACCAACACTACCACTACCACTACCACTACACTACTACTACTCACTACTACTACACTACTACTACACTACTACTACTAAACCATCTGTCATCCTCCTCTTCAATACGAGACCAACACCCATACCATACCTAACTACCCTACACCTCCCACTGACCACTACTCGTACGCACCTCTAAAACCACATACTTAACCCAGG
>JACEEZ010023699.1:104941-125362 GCA_016584305.1 Chionoecetes opilio | reverse complement strand
CCACCCTGACCGCACCAATATTTTTTACACATTTCTCGCCTATTGGTCTGATACGTGTGCAAACTTCTCTGGAAAGGCACAGCTTTCTTGCTGCACCCATTAAGGATGCACGTGTATACCATATGGCAAAAAAAATCAATCAAAAACACCCAAAAATCTTCATGTACTATATTTATCTCTTGTGTTTACGTGCTTCTGGATTAGCACGGGGGGAGGAGACCACCTTCAGTGATGTCACTGAGCCGTGGCGCATCGTCTGCCAGTTGCCAGCAGCGTTTTCGAAGCTCGGGGAATTTACAGATTTGGATTGCGGATTATTAAAAAACGGCTGACTGGATGCAAAACGTGACAACATATTGTTGATACACTCGATAATGGCTATACTCTAACTACATAAAATCAGGAATGATGAAATGGTCTGGACGATTACTTTAAAGGGCTAATGCCACGGAGATGAGCACCGAAGGCCACGCGCAGCATAGCGTATGCCCCCATCCTTACCTTACCTTACAAAACTCCGCGAGGTCACTCAAGAATAACAACATTTACACTTAATATTTTGTTTTCTTTTACGTCATTTCTCCCTTTCTTAAATCTATGTCTTTTCCCTTGCTTTCCAGGTCAGTAGCATTTGATTTCTCACCGCCTACTCGACCTTCTCTCTCCCATCCATCCATGTCTCCCGGTGAGGCGCCTCTTGTCTTCTCTCTCTCTTCGTTCTAGTTCTAATATGATTCTTCCTCCCACCATCGCTACATCCTTTCTTTTATTCTCCATTCCTATTTTATTTATAAACGTAGCGGTTCGTAAACGGAAGTGTTGGATATTCAATTGTCCTCTGCCATGCGACTTTGTCAGATCTCTTTATGGTAATTTTAGAGCCTCGTTTGCACATCACTGCGCTGGGACGAGGAGCAAACACGAGAAAGGATCGACCGCCGTGGAATACGATAGATGGGGGAAAGATATATATATATATATATATATATATATATATATATATAGAGAGAGAGAGAGAGAGAGAGAGAGAGAGAGAGAGAGAGAGAGAGAGAGAGAGAGAGAGAGAGAGAGAGAGAGAGAGAGAGAGAGAGAAGAGAGAGAGAGAGAGAGAGAGAGAGAGAGAGAGAGAGAGAGAGAGAGAGAGAGAGAGAAGAGAGAGAGAGAGAGAGAGAGAGAGAGAGAGAGAGAGAGAGAGAGAGAGAGAGAGAGAGAGAGAGAGAGAGAGAGAGAGAGAGAGAGAGAGAGAGAGAGAGAGAGATGAGAGGAGAGAGAGAGAGAGAGAGAGGAGAGAGAGAGAGAGAGAAGAGAGAGAGAGAGAAGAGAGAGAGAGAGAGAGAGATCATCAGATCAAAACGTTTATTGTGAATAATGTACACTTTATACATAATACATATATAATTAAGGGTACAAAATAGACAAAGGGCGCACCCCCCCATGCAGGTTGCATGGGAAGGATTGCCATGTTTAATGAAGTTAGATAGTAACAATGTTGATTACATTCAGATATGCATATACAAAAGATTATGCTATGTTACATACATATTTAGTCCTTTATGAGGCATTGGCAAAGTTTGGGTGACTGTTTTTGACTTGGATAAGGTTACATGGTTGTAGATAGTAGTGCAGCAGCCCAGCATAGGAGGCATTGGCACAGCTGCCTCTAAAAGAAATAATTTCTGGACATTCCATTACATAATGGCGGAGTGTGTGCTTCTCTTGTTTTACATATGTTACATTTTTTCATATTAATGTTGTCACTGCCAGCTACCTCCCACATGTACTTACTATACCCTAACTTTAGCCTACTATAACACACCTGCTGGCGCCTAGTAATTTTTCCATTTTGTATGTAGTGGGGTTGACACCCTTTTGTTAAGTCCATATATGTAGTGAGAGAAACAGACTGACCGAGCATGCTGTCAATATGTCTCTTATTGTAAGTTTCCATTTTCTCACACATTTCTGTTTTTAGACGGCCAAGGGACAGAGGGAGCGGAAACCCAACACCATCCTTAGTCGTAGCACTGTTGGCGAGTTCATCTGCACGCTCGTTACCCGCTATCCCACAGTGTGATGGGGACCATATGAAGTTCACAGTTCTGTCCTGACACGTTTTTCTTATACACAAGTTTAATTATTCTGTTCACGAGGACGATGTGAAGAAAGTTCCTGGATGTTATCGACTGTAGGGCAGTCATGCTGTCAGAGGCAATGATGACGTCTCCGGCCTCTCGCTTGACTGCTGCCAGAGCCGCTGCTATCCCGAGAAGCTCCGTTTGGGTCGAGGAACAGCCATCAGACGCTCGGATGCTTAGCGCCCGGTGTTCATCACCCCGGCTTTCTCCCTTGTAGTACACGACCCCGGCCCCCGCACGCCCGTCCTCATGCAGCGACCCGTCGGTGTACAGGATATTGGGACACTCAGGGAGGGCATTCAATCTACTAAGGAAGTCCTGCCTCATCAGCTCACATGGGACATTACACTTCTTAACCTTGATGGGAGAATAGGACACATTGAAAACTGGCAGTTCCCAGGGGGGGATATCAACTGGTTTGTGCTCCCTATCATCCATGTATTTATCAAAATCAAATGAACTGAGCAATTTCCTGACTGATGAGAGCCAAACATTACGCTTTTCTTTCTACTTAGGATTGAAAAGAGCCTCATAGAACTGACCATCATCATTAGTATTTAGTGATCTCATAATTTGGAGGGCTGCCATTTGCTGTACTCTATGTGTGAGAGGTGGTAATCCTATTTCGTGTCTTGCACTATCCTGCTGTGTTGATCTTGGGCACCCTAAAATTATCCAAATTGCTGTATTTTGAATGACTTCAAGTGCTTTAGATTTTCCTTTGTTAAGACGTGTTAGGGTGCTAGAGTTGTAGTCAATGACTGATCTGATTAAGGAAACATAGCCTCCTAAGGAAGGGGACAGACGACCCCACGCCTCCCCATGCCACCTTCCTTACCAACGCTAGTCGAGGCTGACAGATGTGCTTGAGTCTGGTGACTTCGTTGTGGCTTGTGTTGCAATGCCCAACAAGTACACCCATATACTTATAGGTGGAGAATTCTTCTAGAATTTTCTCTTGTAGTTTTAAAGAGAGAGAGAGAGAGAGAGAGAGAGAGAGAGAGAGAGAGAGAGAGAGAGAGAGAGAGAGAGAGAGAGAGAGAGAGAGAGAGAGAGAGAGAGAGAGAGAGAGAGAGAGAGAGAGAGAGAGAGAGAGAGAGAGAGAGAGAGAGAGAGAGAGAGAGAGAGAGAGAGAGAGAGAGAGAGAGAGAGAGAGAGAGAGAGAAAGACCACACTCTTCCACTCGCTCACACATACTTCATCCTCTACTCACCTTTACATTTGTACTCTTACCTTATCGCCTCACCCTCCTGCTTACCTATTTATTCACTTCCCTCTGTTTCTATCCCATGCCACTCCTGTATCTTTGTATATTTGATAATAATTGTATATATAATACGTCTTTTTATTGACATTTTCGCATCGTCATCCTCGTCGTCTTGTCCATCGTCATCGTCCTTTTCATCTTCCTTCTCCTTCTTCTCTTCCTCCTGCGCATCTTTTTTCTTCCTTACTCAATCTGCCAATTTTCTTTACATTCACTTTGTCCTTCAATCCTTCTCTCCCTTCCTCCCGTCATCCCACTGGGCCTCTCTCCTTTCTCTCCCATCTCCTCGCAAGCGCATGTCTCTTCAGTCACGTGATGGTGTTGCTCCCTCCTCTCCCTCCACCCCACGAGTGACTCTCAGGACCGAACAAAGGAGCCTTGTGATGTGCAACCCAAAATATCAACCCACAACCAAGGAAATATAAATAACAAAACTTATCGTGAAATCCAGAAAATAGGCGGTAGGCGGCGGAGGCATTTTCATGGGTAACGGATATAC
Organism: Chionoecetes opilio; assembly: GCA_016584305.1. NCBI lineage: Eukaryota > Metazoa > Arthropoda > Malacostraca > Decapoda > Majidae > Chionoecetes > Chionoecetes opilio. Next base: position 121,461 of record JACEEZ010023699.1, on the reverse strand, counting down.
ATGTGAGAGGTCCGGATGCAAGGTTTATTTTATTAAGGTTAACCGGACAGTGGTCAACGAACGCACATAGGGGAGGATAGGGGGGCATAAGAAATTGTAATCCGGGAGGGGACGGTGCAGGATGGGGAGGTTTTGAGAAAGGTTATACCGTTGATGTCAAGGGCCTAACATGACTTGTTGATCAACAAATGCCCAGGCGTCCTGTGACAACAAATCCGTCTTTGTTTATCAACAAAGGGGGGGCGGGCGCGAACTGCACATGCCTGGAAGCGAATATACTAACAAAGTAAAAGTAATAAAAAAAAGAGAAAAAGTATACTAACAAAGACTTCTTATCAGCAAAAGCATTCGCAGGCGTCCTCCGCCAACATGGCTGGAGATTTACAGGAAAGATTAGCCAAATATAGGGATTGAATAACCCCTTTACATCAATTTACTAAAAAATATTCGGCTCCGCGCATGCGCAGGTCGCGTTTTGTTTTGTTAGTAAACAAAGGCGGACTGCACGTCATAAACAGACTGCTGGTCACACGACACTGGTGCATGTATGTAACAAAGCATTGTATTATGTACATCAATAATAATAACGTTAAGAATAATGATGATAGTAATGATACTATTGATAATGATAAAAATTAAGGTTGTATAAGGGGAAATAACAATATAATAGAATATACGAAAATACGAAATACGAAATAATAGCGATAATAATAATTACGATAATAATGATAATGTTGATAATGATAAAATATAAGGGTTTTGAGGTTTTTGAGTAAGGGAAAATTTCAGAATGTTGTTGCCCCGACGATTTAATCCACCCAACACAATTATCCCAAAACTGGTAAAGTGTAATGAATCGGTGCAAAGGTGAGGCGAACAGAGTGATTAATTAGATGAAGGAAAAGGGAAAGTTTCTAAGGCAGAGTGGACGAGATGAGGCCTCTTCCGCCCTTCCTCCCTTCCAGGGCGGGAGAAATATATATTTTGGAAGTATCTGTTCACCGCAAACTTTATTAATTAAAAATTAATGTGTTCACGAGGAGAAAAAAAAGGCGGATACAAGGAAAATGTAGAAATATATATATTATTATCTTAACAATACAAGTACTGTACTTTTATACCTCACGGACACTTTCAGCAATTACTTTATTAGTTTTAGAGTTATCACGTTTGAGGTGTATTGTTCCAAGTACTACCTTTCTGATGTTTACCTAAGCGCAGCGGTACAAGATGACAAGACATTTAAATTAAAACCCAAAGAAAGAAAAAACTGCAATAATGATTCAAGGCTCCTTAATGTTAAAAAGAACATTCGTTTAGCTGGACGTTGAGGTGAAGGGACAGGAATACTGCTTCTTTAAGTCTTTTGTAAGGGGCGTTGTCGAAGCCATTCTGGAAATCGATAAATACTTCGCCCGTTGAGTATTTGTTAAAAACTGCTTCGAAAACGTTGTGAAAACTCGAGAAGGAGAAGGATTGTTCAGCAGCAGCCTTTGTGTCCCAGAACTCAAGCCAGCTATACAAAATGATGCCATCTGATTAAAGAGGAATGTTGAAATAGAAAAGTTTAAATTTGGACAACCTAAAGTGTACCATCATTAAATTGTGTTAGAAAAATGAAGATGCACAACTTACCCCATAATAAAGTATTGCATGAAGACCCCCAGACGACCCTCTGGTACGCTATAGGAGTACAGACAGACCTGTAGGTCCCTCGTATCCGTGTCTAGGAAAGATTTGGTATAATTTTCTATATATTGGTGAGCAGCAAAGCGAGGTGATGATGAGCCGGACAGGCTGAAGTCGAGAAGAAAGCTTAGCTAGAAGTAATAGGAGAAGATAGAGGCTGTGTGAAGGGCTGCCCAAAGCTAGAGTGATACCCAGAAAGGGAGGGAGTAGCGCCCATACATTTGGGATAGCAGGCAGGTTACAGCGACGGAGGATTAATGTAAGATGAAGTGGACGAAACAAAAACAAATTATGAGTATTTCACCTTTTTTTATATGAAATAAACATATGTAGGTACAAATATATTTTTTTTGTGTAAGTGCTATTATAGTAATTGAAAATAGCAGTAATAATACATATAATAATACATATAATGAGAGAGAGGAGAGAGAGAGAGAGAGAGAGAGAGAGAGAGAGAGAGAGAGGAGAGAGAGAGAGAGAGAGAGAGAGAGAGAGAGAGAGAGAGAGAGAGAGAGAGAGAGAGAGAGAGAGCACTTACATGTCCAAGAAGTAGATAGCTTTGTTGATTATCACACACACAGACACACACACACACACACACACATATATATATTCACACACACACACATACACACACACACACACACACATACACATACACACACACACACACACGCACACACACGCGCACACATTTTAACGCACTAAATAAAGAAAGGCTTACGATATCAAAGCATTAGCAAACTAGGGGGGGGGGGGGGGGGGACACTCAGTAGAGCGCATACCTCCGCCCGAATATTTCATCAAATATACGTATATATATATTATATATATATATATATATATATATATATATATATATATATTATATATATATATATATTATATATATATATATATATATTATATATATATATATATGCATCAGTATGAGCGCATACCTCCGGCCGAATATTTCATCAATTGGTTGCCATGGCAACAGTTGTCAATAGATTTCATCCAAAATTAAATTAGTTCTTCCTTATACCAATGGGCAGCCTGGGGTTAATCCCTACAGGGGGTTCTGTGTCCCTGGCCACGGTGAGCAGTAAGGCCAATCCCTGACATAGATTGGTTAGGGGGGGGTTTGCAACCCTTCCCTGTAAAAACTAAACTAGCCACAAACATAGTAAGAGGAAGAGGCCGGGGGCGCGGTAATCGCGCCCCCGACTCGGTTTTGCCGGGGGGCCCAACCATGCAAACCCCACCTATGCCGACGCAGGGGAGGGGTCTGCCTATGACGAGTGCGGGGCAAAGCCCTCGGGAATCCCGCACTCTAAATCAAGTGGTAGGGCCCCCTAGCCCAACTTTTTCTTATGGGGGTGGCCGGGGCGGTGCAGAGGCAACGCCTGCCCGTCGAATCACTCCTGGGATCAACCTGCGGAGGGTTCTTCGTGTGGGCTCGTGGAACGTTCTGAGCCTCTCAGACGATCATCGACTACCTCTCCTATCGGGCGAGCTCAGTAGGCTGAGGGTGGATATAGTGGGACTCTCTGAGACGAGGAGGCCTGGCAGTGGCGAGACTAGCAGTGGGGGTTACACCTACTACTGGTCCGGCATGAGCAATGGTCACCGTGTACGGGGAGTAGCTATAGGCATCTCCAGCAAACTGCAGCCGTCAGTTGTTGAGGTTACTCCGGTTGATGAGCGTATAATGCGGGTGACGGATGAAACACACTCTGGGTTTCATGTCTCTTGTTGCAGTGTACGCTCCTACCGAGATGCGTAAAACTGAAGAGAAGGAGATGTTCTACCCAAACTCGACTCTGTATTAGACCAGTGTCCTCCTCGGGACACACTCATTGTCTTGGGCGACTTCAATGCTACTACTGGCACTGTGAGAGATGGTACGAGTTGTGTGTTGGTCCCCATGGCTCCGGTACCAGAAACACCAACAGTTCTCTGCTTCTGAACTTTGCAAGGTCCAGAAGGTTGAGAATTGCAGGTTCTTGGTATCAGAGACCAGAGCTGCACCGCTGGACATGGTATAGTAATGCCGGAGGGGTAGCTAAGGAGATTCGACCACATCCTCGTTAGTACTCGTTGGAGGATCCTCCAGAACTGCAGGGTTTACCGGAGTGCTGAGTTCTTTGGAAAACAGATCACAGACTTGTTGTTGCTACACTTAAGCTTCATGTCAAGTCCAGAAGAATCTCAAGAGGTAACCATACTGTGTTTCATCTTGAGAACTGAAGGACTTGACATGTGCTCATGAGTATGCGGTGGCAGTCTCAAATCGGTTTGATGTGCTCGGTGCTCTCGGGGATCCTGTAGAACTGTGGGATACCTTCAAACGTGAAAACTCTACAGGCTGCCAAGGAGTGTATTGGGGAGCGCCCGAGGTCAAGGCGTGGTTTTGTCTCTACGGAGACGCTGGAGAAAATCGAGGAGAGTTGCGCTGCCAGGCTGGCTGGGAACCGGGACCAGCACAGGGCTCTGTCCACGCCGGACTAGAACCCTCCTGAGGAGAGACAAGGAGAGGTATGTCAGGAGTCTCGCTGAGGATGTCGAGGGTCATTTGAATGCTAATGACCCCCACCGACCGCCTACCGAGCCCTGAAGAAGCTCCGTTCCAAGTCTCCTTCTCGGGCGAGTGCTATTCGAACAGCAGATGGGCGCCTCGTGTCGACATGGATGGGCAGATGGCTCGTTGGGCTGAGTACTTAGGGCAGTTGTTCACGGTGGACCCTCCAACTGAGCAGCTTCACACCACTGGGTTACAGGCAGTGGATGCCGATCCTCCCATTGACGAAACCGCACCCTCTCTTGACGAAGTCAGAGAGGCTGTAGCAAAGTTGAAGGGTGGAAAGGCAGCTGGTGTTTGTAATATCAGTGCGGAGCTCCTCAAAGCTGGGGGTGAGGCCCATGATCCGCGGGTTGCATGCTGTCCTGACTGCCGTGTGGCAATCAGGTACCATTCCTCCTGATTGGAAAAGGGGGCTGGTCGTCCTATCTGGAAGGGAAAGGGGACCGTCAGGACTGCAACAATTACCGCGGTATTACACTGCTCAGCGTACCAGGCAAGGTGCTTGCCCATCTATTGCTGACACGAATTCGCAGTCATCTGGTGAAGCATCAGAGACCTCAGCAGTCTGGGTTCACGCCTGGTAAGTCAACAACGGACCGTATCCTAGCGCTTCGTGTCCTGGTGGAACGCCGACGTGAGTTTCGACAGGGGATGCTTGCAGCCTATGTTGATCTCAAGAAGGCGTTTGACTCAGTGCATCGTGAGTCACTCTGGGATCTTCTGTGACTTCGAGGGATTCCTGCAAGGACTATTGGTTTGATAACTGGTCTGTATTCTGGGACTGAGAGTGCTGTGAAGTGTGGGGCAGGTGTATCCAGCTTCTTTCCTGTGAATACAGGAGTGAGGCAAGGGGTGCCGTCCTTGCCCCATCACTTTCAACGCTTGTATGGACTGGGTATTGGACAAGGATGTAGATCAAAGTGATTGTGGAGCATCCGTCGGCAACACCAAGATCACTGATCTTGTTTTTGCCGATGATGCAGTAATCTTTGCTGAGTCGCTGGAGGTCCTGGTGATGGCTCTCGAGGCGCTGCACGAGGAGGAGGGCCTTTGGGACTTGAGGTCTCATGGCTCAAGACCAAGGTCCGGGTGTTTGGAGACTTACTAGATGAAGCAGTACAGTCTGTACATGCGTGTGGCGAGGACATTGAGATTTTGGAAAGTTTTACATACCTTGGTAGCGCAGTCCATAATGACGGCGGGTCACGTCAAGAAGCCTTACGGCGGATTGGCATAGCCCACGGTGTTATGGACTCGCTCAGTGGGAGTATTTGGCGTTGTCGGTACCTGTGCAGGAGGACAAAGATCCGGATCTTCAAGTCGCTTGTGATCCCTGTCTTACTCTATGGTTGTGAGACATGAACACTAAATAGTGACTTGAAGAGACGAATCAATGCCTTTGGTAATCAGTGTCTTCGTAGAATCATGGGGTATCGCTGGGATGATTACGTGTCAAATCAGCGATTGCACCGTGAGACTGAATTTAGGCCTATTACCTGCATAGTCCGTCAGCGCCAACTTCGGCTATATGGGCATGTGGCACGCTACCCTGAAACCGATCCTTCCCATCGGGTTGTATCTGTAAGAGACAATCCGGCGTGGAGGAGGCCAAGGGGGCGCCCACAAGGCTCGTGGCTGGGGCAAGTTGATGTTTCTTGTCGAGAGCTGCTTGGTATGGGAAAGGAGCCTGCATGGGAACTCGCGCGTGGTGACCCCCGGGAGTGGCGTCGTAGGGTGGGCGAGGCGACGCGCCCCCCGGCGTATGTCCCCAATGATTGATTGATTGAATATAAATTTGGTGGTATTCACCTATAATACCACAATTAATCAAAGGATTAACATAATATAAGAATTGTGAGGGACTTCCACGTATAAGAGTAAATATTATTGGAACATTCCACGTGGAGGCTCCAGCCCAGCTGTCTTGAAAGGATTTTAGTCAAGACATATTAGTTACGAGTTAGCCGCTACAATATGCAGTTGTAGTGAGCTTTTGATTGTACACTAAGGTGTAGTCAACCTCATATTAATATGAGTAAACTTTAACCGATTAATCGGTTAAGACAAGGACGAGGTGTAAAACACATCTTATAAAATCGCTACCAGCTGTGAAAAAGCCACGTCAGCCCAGTCCGCGACGCCATTACGTTCCACCGCCAGCCGTCCTGCCATTCTGTGTACCCCAGCATCTCTCCAATACTCCCTCAAGCTAATGATCAAGCCTGCCTAAATTTCAACCCATCTGCACTGCTGAGTATACCTAATAGCGTTAAAAGGTATCTGTGCAGCTTAATAAATATGTTAATAGCAAGGTGATTCANTCTGCAATATATTTACTCGGAAATAGAATGTGTTTCGCCCTAGCCCAACTTTTATTATCAGGGGGTGGCCGGGGCGGTGCAGAAGCGGGCGCTGCCGTCGAATCACTCCTGGCATCAACCTGCGAAGGGTTCTACGTGGGGCTCGTGGAACGTCTGAGCCTCTCAGGACGATCATCGACGACCTCTTTCCTATGGGCGAGCTCAGATAGGACTGAGGGTGGTATAGTGAGACTCTCTGAGACGAGGAGCCTGGCAGTTGGCGAGCTAGCAGTGGGGGTTACACCTAATACTGGTCCGGCATGAGCAATCGGTCACCGTGTCGGGGAGTAGCTATAGGGAATCTCCAGCAAACTTGCAGCCGTCAGTTGTTGAGGTTAATCCGAGTGATGAGCGGATAATGCGGTGAGGATGAAACACACTCTGGGTTCATTGGCTCTTGTTGCAGTTGGAGCTCCTACCGAGATGCGGTAAAAATGAGAGAAGGAGATGTTCTACACTAAACTCGATTCTGTTAGACAGTGTCCTGCCCGGGACACCTTCATGTTCTTGGGCGACTTCAATGATACTACTGGCACTGTAAGAGATGGCTACGAGTTATGTGTTGGCCCCCATGGCCTCGCGTACCAGAACAAACAACAGTTTCTCTGCTTGAAATTTGCAAGATCAGTAGGTTGAGAATTGCAGGTTTGGTATCAAGAGGCCGAGCTCACCGCTGGACATGTTATAGTAATGCCGGAGGGGCTAGCTAAGGAGATAGACAACATTCCTCGTAGTACTCGTTGGAAGGAGCCTCCAGAACGCAGGGTGGGTTGACCAGAGGGCTGGAGTTCTTTGAACAGATCACAGAATTGGTGTGCTACACTAAGCTTCAGTCAAGTCAGAAGAATTCACAGAGTAACCATACTAGTGGTTTCATCTTGAGAAAACTGAAGGACTTGGACATGTGTCAGAGTATGCGATGGCAGTCTCAACTCGGTTGATGTGCCTCGGTGCTCTCGGGACCCTGGTAGAACTGTGGGATACCTTCAAACGTGAAACTCTACAGGCTGCCAAGGAGTGTATGGGGAGCGCGGAGGTCAAGGCGTGGTTTTGTTCGACGGGACGCTGGAGAATATCGAGGAGAGTCGCGCTGCCAGGATGGGGGCCATGGGAAAAGGGGGGACCAAGCAAAGGGCTCGTCACGCCGGGAATAGAAACCTCATGAGGAGAGTACAAGATGAGGTATGTCAGGAGTCTCCGCTGGAGGATGTCGGGCGTCACTTTGAAACGCTAATGACCTCCGACCCGCCTACCGAGCCCTGAAGAAGTTCGTTCCAAGTCTCCTTCTCGGGAGAGTGCTATTCGAACAGCAGATGGGAGCCTTCGGTTTGTCGGACATGGATGGGCAGATGCTCGTGGGCTGGATTACTGGGACAGTTGTCACGGTGGAACCTCCAACTGAGCAGCTTCACACCACTGGGTTACAGGCATGGATGCGATCCTCCATTTGACGAAACCGCACCCTCTCTTGACGAATCAGAGAGGCGTGTAGCAAGTTGAGGGGGGAAGGCGTGGGGTTTGTAATATCAGTGCGGGAGAACCTCAAAAGTGGGGGTGAGGCCATGATCTGCGGGTTACATGCTGTCCTGACTGCCGTGTGGGCAATCAGGTACCATTCATGCCTGACTGAAAAGGGGGCTGGTCGTCACTATTGGGGAAAGGGACAGGGACCGCAGGGCAACAATTACCGTGGTATTTACACTGCTCAGCGTACCAGGCAAGGTGCGCTGACTTGCCCATCTATTGTGACACGGCTTGCAGTCATCTGGTGAAGCATCAGGAGACATCAGCAGTCTGGGTTCACGCCTGGTAAGTCAACAATCGGACGTTTTTATCCTAGCGCTTCGTTATGTTGAAACGCACGACGTGAGTTTTTCGACAGGGAGTTGCAGCCTATGTTGATCTCAAGAAGGCGGTTCAGACTCAGTGGATCGTGAGTCACTTGGGATCTTCTGGGACTTCAAGGGATGCCTGCAAGGAGTATTGGTTTGATAACTGGTCTGTATTTGGGACTGCGAGTGCTGTGAAAGCGTGGGGCAGTTGTATCCAGCGTTCTTTCCTGTGATACAGGAGAGAGACAAGGGTGATCCTTGCCCCATCACTTTTCCACGCTTGTATGGACTGGGTATTGGACAAGGTTGTAGATCAAAAGGATTGTGGGCATCTCGTCGGCACACCAAGATCACTGATCTTGTTTTTGCGAGATGCAGTAATCTCTTGCGGAGTCGCTGGAGGTCCTGGTGATGGCTCCGAGGCGCTTGAACGAGGAGGGCAAAAGCTTGGACTTAAGGTCTCTGGCTCAAGACCAAGGTCCAGGTGTTAGAAACTTACTAGAGAAGCAGTACAGCTCTGTTTCATGCGTTGCGTGTGGCGAGACATTGAGATTTGGAAAGTTTTACATACCTTGGTTAGCCCCAGTCCCATAATGACGGCGGCACGTCAAGAAGTCTTACGGGGATTGGCATAGCCCACGGTGTTATGACTCGCCAGCGGAGTATTTGGGTTGTTGGTACCTGTGCAGAAAGACAAAGATCCGGATCGTCAGTGCTTGTGATCCCTGTCTTACTCTATGGTGTAAGACCATGGACACTAAATAGTGACTTGAGAGACGAATCAATGCCTTTGGTAATACGTGGTTCGCCCAGGAATCATGGGTTATCGCGGGATGATTACGTGTCAAATCAGCGATTGCACGTGAGGACTGAATCGAGGCCTTTACCTGCAAGGTTCCGTCCAGCGGCCAATTCGGCTATATGGGCATGGGGCACGCTGCCTTGAAACCGATCCTCCATCGGGTTGTATCTGTAAGAGACAAGCCGGCGTGGAGGAGGGCACGGGGGCTCCCCACAAGGCTCCGTGGCTGGGGTAAGTTGATGTTTCTGGTCGAGAGCGCTTGGTAGTGAAAGGCGCCTGCATGTAAACTCTCCTGTGTAGCGCTCGTGGTGACCCCCGGGAGTGGCGTCGTAGGGTGGGCGAGGTGACGCGGGCCCCCGGCGTGCCCCAATGATTGATGATTGATTTGATACTCTATTCTGTGTAACATTAACATGATAAATTTTGTCTAAATATGTTTGAACCTTATCTCATCAATCCGTGTACGAGATTGCCACTGTGGGCTCAATATATACAACACAAAAATAAATCCCAGGACTAAAACAGAAAATCAAAAACATGATAAAAAAAAACCAAACTTAAAAAACAATATAAACAAATAAATAAATGAAATCGGAAAACCAAACCAAAACTAACCAAAAAAACAGTACCACTGGATGGACAGACATGTTCTTCGGAAATCTAGCATCATTTTATTCTAGGACATCATTAATTCTAAAATCTAAACACATTGGACTTTAAGAGGGTTCATTGTATCATCATCTTTTCCTATTAGTCATAAGATAACTTCCTCTAAACTCTGTTGCAAAAAACAATTGATAAATCAGATCATTTCTATGTTCATAAGATAACTTGCCTCTTAAGTCTGTCACAAACATTGATACCACCATTTTGTCCTATCATTCTAAAGATAACCAAGTTTGTCAGTAAACTTGATAGCTACATTTATTCCCTATTATTCCTAAGATAACCTGCTGAGTCTGTCACATAAACATTGACAACTACATTTTTTCCAATTATTATAAGATAAACCTAACTCTACGTAAGTCTGTCAGATAAACATTGATCACTACAATCCCCCCCCATCTATGCATAAGATAAATAATAATATAATAGATTACTACTATGCTTGAACTATTTCCCAACTAAATTTTCTACAACAACAAATGGCGTATCCGATAAATCAGGTTATAGAATCTGTATCTCTTGATTTGCCATTAGTACAGAACGGAAACGGAATATGAGAACACTGGGGACCATTAATTCCTGGCTATGAAAATGCTCTCAACTATTCAGGAAACATAACTTTGGATTCCAATATCCTCCTCTTTAACCCCTCGAGGCACAGAACGTACTGTATATTGTAATTGCATACCATTAGATGATTTCTAATTAATTAATTACCCATTTTATAGATAGGACTGTTTAGTAATCATTGTCCACTAGCTAATTGGGCATATTAAGTTACTTTTTCGTATCTATAGCTAACAATAGACGATTTTATATAGCAAAGGAGCATATCTTGGCGTGAAGGGAGTTACGCAACACTCAACTTACTCTGTCCTGTCCTATACTCTGTCTATATTCACCACAAAATATATACATGTTCTTCGTTTATATCAACTTCAATAAATCAGGCCTCTCGTTATCGTTTCCGTTAAATTATATTTATCTTTCCTACTTTATGGCTGTATATAGAAGCCCTCTGTCGACCAAAATGCAGGGTATAGCTACCATGAAGTACTTAGAGTCAAAAGTGTATCACTTTCTTTTCCCTCTTTACCTCGGGATTGCTATTCCATAATCGAGTCAGATAAAAGAAAATAAAACTCTAAACAAACGATAAACTCACGCTGGTGGCTATCTCAGATCCTGGGTAAAACACACGGGATGGGAATAAAACATCATAATCTCGTGAGGGACTAATTTTTGTTCTTTAATGCATAACTTAATACTGTGAAAAACATAAATGAGCATCTATATAAAGGTAAAGTGGGGGCATACGGCTATGCTGCGCCGTGGGCCTCGGGTTGGCTCATCTCCATCGCATTAGTCCTTAAGCCTGTGGGGGGGTTGAGAAACCCGTTACCCTGTTAGGACACAGGACTAGTGTGACATCCGGGTTACCCACAGGTTACCGTTCCCAGGTTTCCCCAGGACCCATTTATCAACCCGAGAGGAGGATGAACAGCTGCTTGCGGATGGCCGACGACTTGCCATGGCCCGGATGTCGTAGCTAGACGCGCTAGCCCACTACAACACCGAGAGGCGACACAAGCCTTCTATATGAGGCAACAACAATCATTGTAAAATGTTCTTGTTTACAATTACAATACTCACAGGTTATATAATCAGGTGAAGGCCAAATTCAGTCTCAGTCTTACTGTGAAGGAAAAAAATACACAGATTAGAGAAAGTATGTGTACAAAAAATAGGAAAATATATATACTAAAAAACCTTTCTGTTACATCCTCCGGCCAGAATACGATCTGCATTACGGAATTACACAACCCACATTACACACTCGCTACGGACCATCACAATCTACGAAGGCCATACAGTATGAAAGGAGGCAGCATAAATAAACCTCTCAATCGGCGGGGGATGCGAACCCAGGGCACCCCAGTGGCGCCTCACCACTAAACCACTGGACCGCATTACAAGCATAGGAGAGCCAAAGCAAAGGTACAATTAATCCCATAAATGGCTCCTGTCATTAACAACAAAGGCGGAGATATATGTGGATGTAAAAAACCTATTACAGTTTATTAATAGCGGGGGGTACTGCAGTTAGTAATGCAAATTTTGTTCAGATCTTAAACAAACAAACAAAATAAAAGGTCAGTAATTCAAATCGATCTTATACGAATACCAACTATAACTACTATAATACTAAGTACTGTTCTCGTTGAGAAAAAAATATATACAAAAAATTTATTATGATTACAATTAATTACCTGAGAAATAGGGATGATAGTGAAGGAGAATATATGGAAGAGGCAAAAACAAAGAGGTGGAAAAATCACGAAGCAAAAGCATAAATTAGTCTAAAAACTATATATATTATTGATAATAAATATGTATGAATGGCTAGAAATAAAAAAATAATGATATATAACAATAATACAATATTCGTTATATCCCTAATGCCTTTATTTACCAACGTTCTTGTGCAGGGTTACACCATTTCTAGTCTTGGCGCAAGGGTACACACACACACACACACACACACACACACACACACACACACACGCACACACACACAAACACACACACACAGTCACACACACACGCACACGCACACGCACACACACGACACACACACAGTCACCACCACACGCACACCCACACTGCGCACACACACACACAACACACACGCACACACGCACACACACACACACACACCACACACGCACACACACACCACACACGCACACACGCACACCACACAACCCACACACACATTAAGCACACACACACACAACACAAACCACACACGCATACGCACACACACAACACACACACACACCACACCACACACACACACAAAAACACACAGGTTTCGACTTCAAAAGGGTTCAGGACAGGTCTCAAACTTTCCCGAAGTGAACCGAGCCGAACGTGCAGTGACGAACCCCTCCCCCTTCTCTCTCTCTCTCTCTCTCTCTCTATCTCTCTCTCTCTCTCTCTCCTCTCTTATCTCTCCTCTCTCTTCTATCTCCTCTCTCTCTCTCTCTCTCTTCTGTCATGACTTTGGCAAATGGAGATGTGCGAGAGGCTGAAGGAAGGACGAAAAATAATCTTACTGAGAAGGACAAATGAATTATTTTCCCACGATTTTGCTTTTAGCCGTGCACAATGTCACACACACACACTCAAAACACACACCACACCACACACACACACACACACTCAACACTCACACTCACACACACACCACACACACTCACACAAACACACACCCCCCCCCCACACATTTAGCTCAAAATAGCATGACAGGAAGCTCTATTAGATTTTCTTTTATTGATGTGTCTCTGTGTGTGTGTTGGTGTGGTGTGTGTGTGTGTGTTGTGTGTGTGTGGGGTGTGTGTGGGTGTTGGTGTGTGTGTGTGTGTGTGTGTGTGGTTTGCAGCTCAATAAGTAATCAGCCGGACAGGCAAAAATGATAGTAAGGCAAGGACATGTTTCGGACGTTGTCGTGAACAGGATATCAACTCAGTGGTCAAATTAGCTGGGGACGTTTGTGGGACGTTTTTTACCCCGGGGCGTGTTGTGCCAGGACTTTTCGGGTTGGACTTTTCGGGACTGGTTTGTGTGTCGATGTTAGATTGTGGTTTTGGAAGCTATTTTTTTTTTTTTTTTCTCTCTTCTTGTCTGCCCGCTCTGCTGTCTGCTTGGTAAGGGACAAAAAAGTTCTGCGGAAAATCTAACATCACTGGACTTTTATAGGGTTCTGGTGTATTATCATATTATTCTTATTATTCCTATTCCTATTCCTATTATATATTATTCCTATTATGATAACTGGGGTCTGGTCAGGGTTGTACCCTGCTACTGGTAACATGTAACCCAGTACAACCAGTCACATGGTCGGATCGTCGGCGACTAAACCGGCTCCCCCACTGGTTCATACCAGTGAGGAGGGGTGTTGCTGGACACACAGATGGACTAAAAAAATAAGACCATGTTTTAGAGGGCAGATGAACTCACTATTGAGTCAATGGCCAATCCAGCCCAGATCTGGGTGAAATAGTGGGCAGCGGGGTAATCCTAGGGGGTTCCTGCGTCCATGGCACGGTGAGCAGTAAGGGCCAATCCTGACATAGATGGTTGGGCGGGGGGGGGTTTGCAGCACCTCCCTCTAAAACCAAATCTAGCCACTAACATTCTAAGAGGTAGAGGCCGGGGGAGCGGTAATCGCGCCCCCGACCCGGTTTTGCCGGGGGGCCCGACCATGCAGACACATCCAATGCTGACGCAGGGGAGGGGTCTGCCTATGACGAGTGCGGGGCAAAGCCCTCGGGAATCCGGCACTCTAAATCAAGTGGTAGGGCCCCCTAGCCCAACTTTTTCTTATGGGTGTGGCCGGGGCGGTGCAGAAGCGGCGCCTGCCCGTCGAATCACTCCTGGGATCAACCTGCGGAGGGTTCTTCGTGTGGGCTCGTGGAACGTTCTGAGCCTCTCAGACGATTATCGACTACCTCTCCTATCGGGCGATCTCAGTAGGCATGAGGGTGGATATAGTGGAACTCTCTGAGACGAGGAGGCCTGGCAGTCGCGAGACTAGCAGTGGGGGTTACACCTACTACTGGTCCGGCATGAACAATGGTCACCGTGTACGGGGAGTAGCTATAGGTATCTCCAGCAAACTGCAGCCGTCCAACACAACACACACACACACACACACACAACACACACACAACACACACAACAACAGAACACAACACACACACAACACCACATAACACACACACACACACACAACACACACACAACAACACAACACAACACAACACAACACACACACACACAACACCACGTAACACACACAACACACACACAACAACACAACACAACACAACACAACACACACACACAACACCACATAACACACACACATACACACACAACCAGAGCTGTGCAGTATTTAAATACATTTTTACTTAAATACGTATTTAAATACATTTGTGTATTTAGAAATGTATTTATAAATACATTGGTTGTCATGTATTTAAATACAGTATTTAAATACTTTTATGAGTATTTAAATAGATTGTATTTAATTATTCATAAAATAAAAAGGTAAATACTTTTTTATGAGATAATTTGGCCATAAACCCGCCCAACTATCTGGCAACCCTGCCTGATTTTACAGTGAACCAGTGCTTCCACTTTAAAGGAAATTTCCATATTTTAAGGAAATTTAGGCCTGAGAAGGAAATTTGTAAGGAAACCCAAAGAGATCTTAGGAAATCCTAAGGAAATTCCATTTTTTCGGACATGTTAAAATGTGTGTGTATTTAAAATGTATTTACAAATGTATTTAAATACAATTTATGTATTTAGTATTTATATACATTCGTAAAATGTATTTAGTATTTAGTATTTAAATACATTTCTCCCATGTACTTAGTATTTAGTATTTAAATACATTCAATGTTTAACAAGCACTTCGAATGTTATCTCATGCCTCCGTGGCACAATTGGTTAGCGCGTTCGGCTGTTAACCGAAAGGTTGGTGGTTCGAGCCCACCCGGGGGCGCACGATCTTTTCAAATTTGATTTCCTTTATTTTTCAATTACATTTCGATTATTTCTTTACTTGGTAAATCTTGACTAATTCGCTCTTGCAATATATTTACTCGAAATAAGAATGTGTTCGCCCTAGCCCAACTTTTTATTATGGGGGTGGCCGGGGCGGTGCAGAAGCGGCGCCTGCCCGTCGAATCACTCCTGGGATCAACCTGCGGAGGGTTCTATGTGTGGGCTCGTGGAACGTTCTGAGCCTCTCAGACGATCACCGACTACCTCTCCTATCGGGCGAGCTCAGTAGGCTGAGGGTGGATATAGTGGGACTCTCTGAGACGAGGAGGCTGGCAGTGGCGAGACTAGCAGTGGGGGTTACACCTACTACTGGTCCGGCATGAGCAATGGTCACCGTGTACGGGGAGTAGCTATAGGCATCTCCAGCAAACTGCAGCCGTCAGTTGTTGAGGTTACTCCGGTTGATGAGCGTATAATGCGGGTGAGGATGAAACACACTCTGGGTTTCATGTCTCTTGTTGCAGTGTACGCTCCTACCGAGATGCGTAAAACTGAAGAGAAGGAGATGTTCTACACCAAACTCGACTCTGTTTTAGACCAGTGTCCTCCTCGGGACACATTCATTGTTTTGGGCGACTTCAATGCTACTACTGGCACTGTAAGAGATGGCTACGAGTTATGTGTTGGCCCCCATGGCTCCGGTACCAGAAACAACAACAGTTCTCTGCTTCTGAACTTTGCAAGATCCAGAAGGTTGAGAATTGCAGGTTCTTGGTATCAGAGGCCAGAGCTTCACCGCTGGACATGGTATAGTAATGCCGGAGGGGGCTAGGAGAGCACTCCTGTTATACTCGTGGAGGATTAGATGATACTGATCTTTCACAAAATTTCATTACTTCAGTCAAGTCCAGAAGTTAAAGGTACTCGTGTTCATTAGACGCTGGGAGAATATCGATGGAGTCGCTCTGCCATCTGGCTGGACCGGGACATCACAGGCTCTGTCAACGCCGGACTAGAACCCTCCTGAG
>JACEEZ010023699.1:102500-104821 GCA_016584305.1 Chionoecetes opilio | reverse complement strand
GAGAGACAAGGAGAGGTATGCAGGAGTCTCGCTGAGTGTCGAGGGTCATTTGAACGCTAATGACCTCCGACCCGCCTACCGAGCCCTGAAGAAGTTCCGTTCCAAGTCTCCTTCTCGGGCGAGTGCTATTCGAACAGCAGATGGGCGCCTCGTGTCGGACATGGATGGGCAGATGGCTCGTTGGGCTGAGTACTTTGGACAGTTGTTCACGGTGGACCCTCCAACTGAGCAGCTTCACACCACTGGGTTACAGGCAGTGGATGCCGATCCTCCCATTGACGAAACCGCACCCTCTCTTGACGAAATCAGAGAGGCTGTAGCAAAGTTGAGGGGTGGAAAGGCAGCTGGTGTTTGTAATATCAGTGCGGAGACCCTCAAAGCTGGGGGTGAGGCCATGATCTGCGGGTTACATGCTGTCCTGACTGCCGTGTGGCAATCAGGTACCATTCCTCCTGACTGGAAAAGGGGGCTGGTCGTCCCTATCTGGAAAGGGAAAGGGGACCGTCAGGGCAACAATTACCGTGGTATTACACTGCTCAGCGTACCAGGCAAGGTGCTTGCCCATCTATTGCTGACACGGATTCGCAGTCATCTGGTGAAGCATCAGAGACCTCAGCAGTCTGGGTTCACGCCTGGTAAGTCAACAACGGACCGTATCCTAGCGCTTCGTGTTCTGTTGGAACGCCGACGTGAGTTTCGACAGGGGATGCTTGCAGCCTATGTTGATCTCAAGAAGGCGTTTGACTCAGTGCATCGTGAGTCACTTTGGGATCTTCTGCGACTTCGAGGGATTCCTGCAAGGAGTATTGGTTTGATAACTGGTCTGTATTCTGGGACTGCGAGTGCTGTGAAGCGTGGGGCAGGTGTATCCAGCTTCTTTCCTGTGAATACAGGAGAGAGGCAAGGGTGCATCCTTGCCCCATCACTTTTCAACGCTTGTATGGACTGGGTATTGGACAAGGTTGTAGATCAAAGTGATTGTGGGGCATCCGTCGGCAACACCAAGATCACTGATCTTGTTTTTGCCGATGATGCAGTAATCTTTGCTGAGTCGCTGGAGGTCCTGGTGATGGCTCTCGAGGCGCTGCACGAGGAGGCAAAGCCTTTGGGACTTAAGGTCTCTTGGCTCAAGACCAAGGTCCAGGTGTTAGGAAACTTACTAGATGAAGCAGTACAGTCTGTTCATGCGTGTGGCGAGGACATTGAGATCTTGGAAAGTTTTACATACCTTGGTAGCCCAGTCCATAATGACGGCGGGTCACGTCAAGAAGTCTTACGGTGGATTGGCATAGCCCACGGTGTTATGGACTCGCTCAGCGGGAGTATTTGGCGTTGTTGGTACCTGTGCAGAAAGACAAAGATCCGGATCTTCAAGTCGCTTGTGATCCCTGTCTTACTCTATGGTTGTAAGACATGGACACTAAATAGTGACTTGAAGAGACGAATCAATGCCTTTGGTAATACGTGTGTTCGCAGAATCATGGGTTATCGCTGGGATGATTACGTGTCAAATCAGCGATTGCACCGTGAGACTGAATCGAGGCCTATTACCTGCATAGTCCGTCAGCGCCAACTTCGGCTATATGGGCATGTGGCACGCTGCCTTGAAACCGATCCTTCCCATCGGGTTGTATCTGTAAGAGACAATCCGGCGTGGAGGAGGCCAAGGGGGCTCCCACAAGGCTCGTGGCTGGGGTAAGTTGATGTTTCTTGTCGAGAGCTGCTTGGTATGTGAAAGGAGCCTGCATGGGAACTCGCGCGTAGTGACCCCCGGGAGTGGCGTCGTAGGGTGGGCGAGGTGACGCGGCCCCCGGCGTATGCCCCCAATGATTGATTGATTGATGATAACTTCTATTTCTGTGTAACATTAACATTGATAAATTTTGTATAACTCTTTTTGAACCTTCATCTCATCAATCCGTGTAGCGAGATGCACTGTGGGCATTCAATATATACACACAAAAAATAAATCCCAGACTAAACAGAAAATAAAAACATGATAAAAACACAACCAAACTTAAAAAACAATATAAACAAATAAATAAATGAAATCGTAAACCAAACCAAAACTAAACCAAAAACAGATACACTGGTGGACAGACAATGTTCTTCGGAAATCTAGCATCATTTTATCTGGACATCATTAATCTAACATCTAACATCATTGGACTTTAATAGGGTTCATTTGTATCATCATCTTTTTCCTATTATTCATAAGATAACTTCTCTCTAACTCTGTTTCACATAAACATTGATAACTAGATCATTTTCCTATTGTTCATAAGATAACTTGCCTCTTAAGTCTGTCACAAACATTGATA
>JACEEZ010023699.1:85000-97500 GCA_016584305.1 Chionoecetes opilio | reverse complement strand
GAGAAAAGCATAGATAAAGATGGAAGGGAAAACAGAGGAAAGGAAAGCAGAAAAAAGAAATCAAAGGGGTGGAAAGGGTTTGTGGAAGGGAAGACAAGAGAAAAAAACGAAGGATGAAGGAAGGAAAAAAGGGAAAGACAATGGAAGCCTGATTCTAATCCAACTACGTAAAGAAAAGAGAGAGAGAGAGAGAGAGAGAGAAGAGAGAGAGAGAGAGAGAGAGAGAGAGAGAGAGAGAGAGAGGAAGAGGAGAGAGAGAGAGAGAGAGAGAGAGAGAGAGAGAGAGAGAGAGAGAGAGAGAGAGAGAGAGAGAATATGAGGAGGAGGAAAAAGTATAATGGAGGGCTTAAACTGGATTCCGGAGATGCAAGCTTGAAGGCTCCCATTGCTTGGCTAGATAAAGTTCATTTCAACCCTCTGAACGAAAAGGAGGAGGAAGAGGAGGGAGGAAAAGGAGGGAGAAGGAGTCAGAAGGAGGAGGAATAGGAGGGAGGAAAATGAGTAAGAAGGAGTAGAGAAGGAGGGAAGAGGAGGAGGAAAAATAGGAGGGAGGAATAATGAGGGAGAAGGAGTAGAAGGAGGAATAGATGAATTGGGAGGGAGAGGATGGGAGTGAAATGAGTGAGAAGGAGAAGGAGGAGGAATAGGAAGAATGAAGGAGAAGTAGAAGGAAGAGAAGGGAGGAGAAGGGAGGAATAGACGGAGGGGGAAGGAGAAGAAGGAAGGACAAGACAGGTAAGAGGAGAGAAGAGAAAAGAAGATAATTGAACCAGCGAGCTAATACATAAACAACGTCCATTTTTTTCGTGCTTTAATACCGAAATTTGCAATAATTCATATTTTATCGGTTAGAAATAAACAATAAATCTCAATATAAGATAAAAACAAAAATAAGCTATAAGTCTCGTTTAGGCAATGCTGTTTATCTGTTTATCTGAATCATTCGTTAACCCCTTGAGACCCAGATCTTTCCTTTGCTATATGAAATCGTCTGTTGTTACCCATAAAATTACGAAAAGTAACTAAATATACCAAATTAGCTAGTGGACAAGGGTATTAAACAGGTCATATCCATATAATATTGCTTACATTCATTAGTCTATTGGTACTCAAATTACAATGGAAATTACGTTCTGGGCCTCAAGGGGTTAAACAATAAATATGGTTATTGGATTATATTTATTTTCCATCAACATATTTGTTTATACCTGGAATATGCGTTGTATTTGAGATTACATTTTATTCACGTTGGTTTGTAAATAATACGGTTTACGAATGATACTCTTGTTGTATTTGTTAGATTTACATAAAAAAAACTGTTTAGATAAAATGCAAACGAGATATGCTGTAATTTGTAGCGGCTGTGTGTGTGTGTGTGTGTGTGTGTGTGTGTGTGTGTGTGTGTGTGGTGTGTGTGTGTGTGTGTGTGTGAGAAAGATAGATAGATAGATAGAGAGAGAGAGGGGAGAGAGAGAGAGAGGAGAGTAGAGGAGAGAGAGAGAGAAAAGAGAGAGGAGAGAAAAGGAGAAGAAGGAGAGGAGAGAGAAGAGAGAGAGAGAGAGAGAGAGAGAGGGGAGAGAGAGAGAGAGAGAGAGAGAGAGAGAGAGAGAGAGAAATACAACACTGGGTGATCCATTCGTTCAAGATTCACATTCACCACAAATACACACTTCTCTTTCTCTCTCTCTCTCTCTCTCTCTCTCTCTCTCTCTCTCTCTCTCTCTCTCTCTCTCTCTCTCTCTCTCTCTTTCTCTTCAGACCCTCATCTATCCCTTCTTTCTCTGCTCGACAAAGAAGAAAAAAACATGAATGAAATTAAAAATATAATTAAATGAGCGGCGTCACACCTTTGGCGCGATTGTGACATTAAAAAGCGTCATTAAAGGTGAGTTGGGCTGAAAAGTGCGCCGCCAAATTAATAGATGGCGGCATTAATTAATAAATGAAGGTATTAAAATGGTATTAAATGTTGCCGATGAAAAAAGTATTCACGGTAAAAAAAAAATGCTTATAATTCTATCCTTTACTTTTTCTAGCTTCTACTTTTTCCATTTTTGTATATATATTTATTTATTTTAGATTTTTTTATTTAATTTTTTATTTATATATTATGTTGTATTTTCATTTCTTCTATTTTATCAGTTTTCTTCTAACTTCTATTATTTGTTTTTATTTCTTCTAATATTTTCTAACTTTTCTTCTTTAACATTTGTTCAAACCTGGTAATGAGGAATTGAATGGACTATTTATCATGTTACTGTATTAAGTATTACTAGATCCATATAATGATGATGTATTTTAGTACTCCCATGATATCATTAAGCATATTGATAATTATAATAGAAATACAACGATAATAAAAATATAATAAAAATATAAAATAATAAAACTAATAATCATAATGATAATAATAACAATATGTCAATAAAAATACATTACGTGGAAATCTAACAGTCTTCCTCGCTACTGAAACAACTGTATACTTATTACGAGCGAGCGCTAAGCGCTCGTGAGTCCTCACTTATACGGGATTTTTCAGGGATAAGCGGCCGACCCGACCGACCATCACGCTTTTCAGGAGCTTATATCTCTGGAATCCCGCTTCCGATTGACAAGCGGTCTTCGCCATCTGATATCCCCATTCAATCCCTACTACAGTTTTGGCGTATAAAAGCAAAGGTAAATGGAGTTTAGACTCTTCCTGTCCCAGTTTCTTCACTCGGCAAGCTTTGGTGCTGACTTTCCGCCACTTGCCGGGACTTCCTTCTGGGTTAACAAAAAACGAAGGTGCAGTCCATTGTGGCAGCCTTCACGCGGCGGACTGTGTTGTTAAATAATGCCACAGAAAGTCTCAGGTGAGTAACTAAGCAGAGTGGTGGAAAAAGTGAATTAGGCAAATTAAAAACAACAGTTCAGCGTAAAACGGCAAGGTAAATGAGTTTAGATGACAGCAGACAAATTCTGATTGGGTTCTACGGCTCGCTCGTCCTTCGCGACTAAGGCGTCCTACTGGCAAAATATAGTCGCCGCACGTAAGGTGCGAAAATGGGGCCCCACATCCCCCTCTTAACGCACGGGATTGCGAGTTGTGGGTTGGGGGTTAGGTGAACTTGGAGTAAGAACCAAAACAACACCAAACCTACCATCCCGTGCGTGGAAGGGGGAGTGAAGCCATTTGCATTTCGGAATCAACAAACACGGGAAAATTTTGTGAGTTAGTTGACACTTGTAGTAAGTAATTTTTGGGCGATCCAAAACTGATCTCAGTTTTTCTCTATCACGTCAGTTTTGACTGTAGATTTTCGTTTTAAAAAAATATGAAAATACTGACATAACAGTAACAGGCTTATTTTATAAAAGTGCAAATGTAACATACAATGAAAAAGGAAAGAAATAGGCATGAATAGAATGTTATTTAACATATCAGTTTTGAAGGATAGCTATAATGGTGCAGGTTAAGAAAAATTACTTTGTACTTTGTTGGAGTGTTAATTGAGGATATGCGTTGAGCTCAACAATAGTCAGCCATCAATGCACATCCCATCTACCCTGGTAACTTCTTCCAAACCTTCAAATTGGTAAATCGTCACTGCTCGTCGCTAGCAGCACAGATTTCCGGAAAGTTGGCGATGGCTAGCAAAAAATGTACTTAATACCAGTGCAACAAGCGCTTGTAGCTCCCATAGTTCTGAACAATTTTGTAATACTGCACGTGTATTTCAAGAAGTTTGAACGTCTTGAAAGATGCCAAGCATCTTTCAAGGTCTGAATAGTACCGTGAATGTCATCTTGATGAGCTGTCGAATTTGTGGACACAAACACACCGGCTGATTTTTCAATGACAGTCAGGAAATGCAGAGATGTACTTCAAAAGTCGCCATCAGTGACATGCTTTACAAATGTTCATGAGACAGTTTATGTGCAGAGGTGGGAAATTATTTTCTCCGTCAACAAGTGGCTCATGTACAATGTTAGGATTCCAGTTAGATCAGATTCGGAGGCAATGTCGAACCAATGCTTCTCCGAGCTCTGCTCCCACATACAAGAAAGCAGGAACTTGTGTATCACGGTTGCAAGAAGGAAGGACACATTTTAAGGTCACACAGATATCCAATTGTTGTCATATGCAAAACTCAATGACGCTCTTTACATTCCAATCTCACGAAGACAGACGAATGCCAATAGGACTGCGCCAAAAAATGCCTGTGTAGAAGGACACCTTCAGTCACAGGAATTTGCTTATCTAGGGTAAGGGGAAAAACTTGACGTGCTAGAAAAATGACTACATATTTGGAATCAGCATGCCAATTTTAGTCTAAATAAGCTCAAAAATCTAACTCAACAATTTTTTTTTCTTCAAATTGTTCCCCAGTGTAATGTAACCCTGACCTTGACTTCAAAATATAACCCCACTATAAACAAGACCGAGATTTAAATAAACTTTAGGAAATGAAAAAGAATCGTCCAGCAATGTCTGGCGTGGTGGTCCTAGCCACCCTGCTGAGCCTCGCCCTGGCCACCAGGCAGGAGTCTGGCGCGCCCACCGCCAAGGAGGTGGAGGCCGCCCTGGCCCACACCCAGGTGCGCCTCCAACACCACCTGCTCCACATGGAGGAGCAGCACCAGCGCCACCGGGCGCTGGTGGAGTCCACCCAGATGGACATGGATCGTCTGATGGACGTGACTGCCGTGCTGGAGGTGCTGCAGCGGATCAGCATCTCCAGCACGAGGGACCTGCGTGCTCTCGTCAAGAGCACCAAGGACAAAGGCGACGCGGCCCTGCTGGAAGAACAGAAAGCTGTCGAGGGAGAGGAGAAGGACATGATCCTCCTTGCCCGCCGCAGGGCCAGCGCCAAGGAACACCTGCAGGATGCCAGGCAGGACCTGCAGGTTGTGAAGGACGCCGTTGCAAAGCAGAGAGAGAAACTGCGCGACAACATCACTGTCACACTGACAGAGGTGAACCGTCTCCTGAACCTGACGCAGGAGACGGACCAGAAAATGGAAAGCCTTCGCTCACGGGAGGACTATTCTGCCGCCACGCCGCAGCAGCCCGTGGCGGAGGGGGATGACACCGGCGGGGACATCACCGCTGAGGTGCCCACAGTACTGATGGACGAGGAACCTTACCGGCACACTGCCTGGGAGACTGCAGAGTTCCTCGTGCCCGACATAGCTGTGGGCGTCTCCCCTATGAAGCTGAAGCAGATGAAGCTGCTAGAAAGTCTCCCCGAGAGGCCCTTCTCGTGGCTCACATGCCTGCACGCCGCCCTCAGCCTCGCTGTGACCGCCACCAGGTTGTGGGGGCGCCTGCGTGTACGGCAGCGGCGCCGCGCCCTCTGAGGGGCTGCCGCCACCGCCTCAAGGGATGCCCTGCAAGCGGCAGGGCGCTCCATTTTCATTCTTTTCACTTTCGAAACAAAAATTCTGCTTCCAACATCAAAGCCTGTGAGAAAACTTATAATAGCATCACCATCAATTCCTCATACACAATCCCATCTTTGTAGTGTAGTTGTTTTAGTATATATTGGTGTATATAATTATATTGTTTTGTTTTGTTTTAGTTTAGTATTATGTTATAGTTTCTTTTGTAGAATCCTTTCTATTTTCATACCTAATCCCATTTTTGTAGTGTAGTTATAGTATGTATTGGTGTATAGTGTATTGTTTTGTTTTGTTTTAGTATTATGCTGTAGTTAGTTTTGTAGATTCCTTTCCCAACTCTGGAACTCTCTTTCTGTTTCTATTTTACCGCCTTACTACTACTTAAATGTGTTCAAGAGAGGAGTAACAAGACACCTCCCGAACTAAATTGGCCCACCCCCCTTTTTATATTATCTTACTGTCTTCTTTATTGGGACTGACAACTAAGCGGCCTTTTTGTTACTTTTTTGTTTCCTTGGCCAGTCCTTTGTGACGTAAAAAAAAAAAAACGTTGCCTCACACCTCGTAGCTCGTCGACTAATTGACACCTGACACTCAATACTCCGGTGACACAATCATTGCAGCGCTCTAGTGATCGAAGAATATTTCCATACAGACCCCAAACAAGGTTTATGATTGGCGTACATTAAAGACTATATTCGTATTGATTTGAGGCTGCTGGCGTGGCAAACCCTGCAGTGCATTTTTATTTTCTCTGGGAAAAGTTTATGTTGGGAGGATGTTGGGTTTATGTTGGGAGAATTTCGATAAAAAGTTCCCCCACACGGTGCGCTCTAACCATTACAAGACACTCAGAAAATTTTGAAACTAGCATCAAGAGCATAAACAAAATTAAGTTACACTGATGTCATTGCGGATAAGTCTCAGCATTTTGGAAGGTGGTGGCAGAGTGGTTACCGCTTGGAAGGGGTAAGCTCGGGGTCACGAGTTCGAGTTCCGCCAAGAACAAGTCATAAAAACATCAAGCATTCAGGGAGAGACAATACCATCCTGGTACTGTCGATACACGTTAAAAAAAAAAAAAAAAAAAAAAAAGAGCACAACAATCCTATCATGTAGTACAAGTATATCTCTTGCAATCATTACTGCATTACATTTTTTTCAACAGGCGTATAATACAACCAGTAAGACTCCTTAATCGGCGAGGGATGAGCGAGCCCGTAGAAACCCGCCGCACGTGCGCATGTGCGGTGTCACCCGGAGTTTCACCTGTGTGACATTACTAGGTGTGTGGTCTCAAACCACACACCAAATTTCAACTTAGTCGGTACAGCCGTTTCTCAGCTATAGCAAGATAACGTTGTCTGACACCCCTCACGCGGCACGCGCCACGCGCCATGCTGACCCCTCACGAGAGACAAAACATGTCAAGCACAAATAGGGATTGAATGGGGCTATCCATAGACCACTGTATACCTGGACTGCACACGCGACAATGTTTTGAATTGCGGGGCTGCATAGGGGCCTGCGGGGCGCCCGACAAAGAGATATAGTGATCTACGAACTATCATATAGACTGGTTTATCAGTATATATGATATACTGTAATCTTCGTAAATGTTTGTTCTATAATATTATCAAATAAAAAACAGTAAAACACGCTAAAGAAATGCCATTACGAGACTATGCAGAAATATGCATGAACTTAATATTCACTTAACTCTTCGCCATTTAAAACTTTGCGAGTCAACTTTTATCATGAAGGGTATCAATAGTAGCGCAATTTTATTAGCTTTCCATTGCTATATTTCGATATTTCGTTATCTGATAAATTAATTAGAACCATGCATAAATTTAGCGTTAAATAAATAAATAAAATCATCAATCGGGTAATTTTCCCGATTGATGATGTTATTTATTTACTTATATATTTCGTGTTCTGATAAATGAATTAGTACCATGTATAAATTAGCGTTGACTAAATAAATAACCTCATCAATCGGGAAAATTACCCGATTGATGATTTTATTTATTTAGTTAACGCTAATTTATGCATGGTTCTAATTCATTTATCAGATAACGAAATATAGCAATGGAAAGCTAATAAAATTGCGCTTCTATTGATACCCTTCATGATAAAAGTTGCCTCGCAAAGTTTTAAATGGCGAAGAGTTGAAGTGAATATTAAGTTCATGCATATTTCTTCATAGTCTCGTAATGGCATTTCTTTAGCGTGTTTTACTGTTTTTTATTTGATAATATTATAGAACAAACATTTACAAAGATTACAGTATATCATATATACTGATAAACCAGTCTATATGATCCGTATATACTATACATATATATATGAATCCGAGCTGCCCTCCGACTTCAGGCCCTTGTGCGACAGGCCGATATTCCGTGCGCAGTCCAGGTATACAGTGATCTATGGGCTATCAGATGGCGAAGACCTGCTTGTCAATCAGAAGCGGGATTCTAAAGATATAAGCTCCTGAAAAGCGTGACGGTCGGTCAGGTCGGGTCGGCCGCTTATCCCGGAAAAATCCGAGTGAGTGAGGACTCGCGAGCGCTTCGCGCTCGCTCGTAAATATCTAATTTACGCATTGTCAGGACTAATACTCTACGAGGCAGCTGTGGTGAAAAAGCATACATAACTCTGTCATAACCCTGTACGTAAATACATAGCTCTGTCATAACCCTGTACATAAATACTGCCCATCGCACTCCACGTCAGAGCCACCACAGCCTGGTGCCTGTTGGGTGATAAGTCTGGGTGATAACACGGCCATTGCGGGGATCTGTGGGAGGGCAGGGAGGGAGGGAGGGAGGGAGGGAGGGAGGGAGGGAAAGCCCACTCACTACTCACCGCCCCGCCACCCGTGACGCCAGAGGACAAATGTCACAAATCGCTTTGTTTTCCGATATACATATTTCAGCTTCTGTTCGATTTCATTACAGTATTCCTCCCATTTGGAAATATTTATAAGAGGGCATAGCTAGTGGCACAAATGATAAAATGTACAGTTACTCAAAGTTCATATATATAATTGTACATGTACCGGAAATGTTCTACGGACAAAAGAAAAACACAGGTTTGAGCATGCATACAAGTAAGCAATGTGAGTTTCGCCAATATATGGAATCGCCTCCATTGCCACGTGACAGCCACTTACTGTGTGTCGCAGCATTATGTCATCTCGAAAATATAACCTGAAAATGCGATACGACGGCTATAGATGAATAATGAAATAGGCATGACCAACAATACTTCTAACACTAATAACAACAAAAACTACTAACTACTAACACTGCTAACTACTAACACTAATAATACTAACACTACTAACTACTAACACTGCTAATTACTAACAATAATTAACACTAATACTACTAACAAGTGAACTGTTGCACATTATTCAAAGAAACGCGAGAGCAAAAACGAAGAAGTCCTGTGATATAAAGATATAACGTAAAGCTAGATAATGAAAACCTAACTGTTCTAACTGAAAAAACAACTTACATTTAAACTTTTTCTTACCCAACTTCCGTAAAACAGTGTTCCTTACCGTCTCCTTCATTTCCCTAACCCAAGATAGCGGCACTCTATAGGCCTTTGTTTTTCCTCTCAATCTGATCACATCTAAACAGCCTGAAGCAAAAACACTGTCCCTTTTGACTCCACTCTTGTAATGATCTTCAGTCTCTGTCACACTACAACAATATATTGTCTTGCTATCTACCAACGCTATTTAATGATTGATGCTCTTGATTCATAGTTAAGTAGCTGCCCTGTTCCTTTGAGGTCACTCTACGCATACACACACACACACACACACACACACACACACACACACACACACACACACACACACACACACACACACACACACACACACACACACACACACACACACACACACACACACACACAACACAACAGTCACACACACACACAACACACACACACACACACACACACACACACAGTCACACACACACACACACACACACACACACACACACACACACACACACACACACACACACACACACAAGGAGACGGGGCCATACGAGTGTAGTTCAAGCCCTGTAAAATACAATAGATGAATACACACACACACACACACACACACACACACACACACACACACACACACACACACACACACACACACACACACACACACACACACACACACACACACAAATGAAGAACCCTTGTTTGTTGCCCATTATCATACCAACACGTCTTTTCTAAATGCAGGAATGGCACAATATTTTTGCCACTTTAGCCTGTTTACTGCCAAACTCTAAAACGGACGACCTTCCTCTCTTCAACACCCTCAATCTGCTGTCTCAAGCCCAACATCCCAACAGCCTTTTACTTCATATATACGAAGCAGTTTTTCCAAATTTCCCTAGTTTTCTTTGCAGTTTTCCCGTGTTCTTTGCAGTTTTCCACGATTTCCCCAGTTTTCTTTGCAGTTTTCAACGATTTCCCCAGTTTTCTTTGCAGTTTTCCACGATTTCCCCAGTTTTCTTTGCAGTTTTCCACGATTTCCCCAGTTTTCTTTGCAGTTTTCCACGATTTCCCCAGTTTTCTTTGCAGCTTTCCCAGATTTCCCCAGTTTTCTTTGCAGTTTTCCACGATTTCCCCAGTTTTCTTTGCAGTTTTCCACGATTTCCCCAGTTTTCTTTGCAGTTTTCCACGATTTCCCCAGTTTTCTTTGCAGTTTTCCACGATTTCCCCAGTTTTCTTTGCAGTTTTCCACGATTTCCCCAGTTTTCTTTGCAGTTTTCCACGATTTCCCCAGTTTTCTTTGCAGCTTTTCCAGATTTCCCCAGTTTTTCTTTGCAGTTTTCCACGATTTCCCCAGTTTTCTTTGCAGTTTTCCACGATTTCCCCAGTTTTCTTTGCAGTTTTCCACGATTTCCCCAGTTTTCTTTGCAGTTTTCCCAGATTTCCCCAGTTTTCTTTGCAGTTTTCCCAGATTTCCCCAGTTTTCTTTGCAGTTTTCCACGATTTCCCCAGTTTTCTTTGCAGTTTTCCACGATCTCCCCAGTTTTCTTTGCAGTTTTCCCAGATTTCCCCAGTTTTCTTTGCAGTTTTCCACGATTTCCCCAGTTTTCTTTGCAGTTTTCCCAGATTTCCCCAGTTTTCTTTGCAGTTTTCCACGATTTCCCCAGTTTTCTTTGCAGTTTTCCACGATTTCCCCAGTTTTCTTTGCAGTTTTCCCAGATTTCCCCAGTTTTCTGTGCAGTTTTCCGCGATTTCCCCAGTTTTCTTTGCAGTTTTCCCAGATTTCCCCATTTTTCTTTGCAGTTTTCCCCGATTTTCCCAGTTTTCTTTGCAGTTTTCCACAATTTCCCCAGTTTTCTTTGCAGTTTTTCCAGATTTCCTCAGTTTTCTTTGCAGTTTTCCACGATTTCCCCAGTTTTCTTCGCAGTTTTCCACGATTTTCCCTGTTTTCTTTGCAGTTTCCCACGATTTCCCCAGTTTTCTTTGCAGTTTACCCAGATTTCCCCAGTTTTCTTTGTAGTTTTTCCAGATTTCCCCAGTTTTCTTTGTAGTTTTTCCAGATTTCCCCAGTTTTCTTTGCAGTTTTCCCAGATTTCCCCATTTTTCTTTGCAGTTTTCCTAGATTTCCCCAGTTTTCTTTGCAGTTTTACCAGATATCCCCAGTTTTCTTTGCAGTTTTTCCAGATTTCCCCAGTTTTCTTTGCAGTTTTCCACGATTTCCCCAATTTTCTTTTCAGTTTTCCCAATATCCCCAGTTTTCTTTGCAGTTTTCCCAGATTTCCGTTATTCCAATGGTCAGGGTTGGACTATAGAGCAATCCAGGAGGTTTAAGTGATAGTGTAATAGCCTCGTAGCGCAATTCAGGCCCGATACAATAACATTACAATGGCCAATATGAGATTCCAGTTCTATCTATGTAGCTCTTGCCTCTCCACTCAATTCATGTAAGGAATAAAAACCAAGGAAGGTAAATATCAGGGAAGTAGATTGGAATGGAAACTCACAAAAAGAGAAAAAATATGACAGGAAGAAGAGAATACTGCACCGAGAGAATGAAATTGAATCGTTTAAACGTAAAAATATGCAAACTCAACAAAAACTCCTTGGGAACATTTTTTTTTTATTTGAAGGAGATGAATTAAGAAAAGGAGGATGAAGTAAAGGATGAGATAAATAAATTAAATAGTTGAAACGCAAGAAATATGCAAAACGAACGAAAACACTAAACTTAAGTAAATGATGAGAGAAAAAACGCGGGAGTAAAAAAAACCCGAGTGAATCAAATAAACCCGCAAGTAAAAGTAATAAAGAAATAATACGAAAAATATAGAAAAATAACAAAAAAAGTAAAAAGTACAAAACCTGAGAATAAAATAAACCCGCAAGTAAAAATAATAAAGAAATAATAAAGAAAAAAAAGAATAATAATAAAAAAATAAGACGTAAAAAAAAACGCGCGAATAAAATACACCCGCAAGTAAAAGTAATAAAGAAATAACAAAGAAAAATATAGAAAATAATAAAAAAAGTAAAAAGTACAAAACCTGAGAATAAAATAAACCCGAAAGTAAAAATAACCAAGAAATAATAAAGATAAATAAAGATAAATAATAAATTATAAAAAAACGAGATAATAAAATAAACCCGAAAGTAAAAATAATAAAGAAATAATAAAGAAAAATAATGAAACACAATAATATAAAGTATAAAAACCCGAGACTGAAAAAAACGCGAGATTCCGCACAAATATTTCCAATCTGTTTATATAGAAAATCATTCAGGAAGTCATTTGGTGGCAGCAAAGAAGAGTCTGGCGGCCAATCCTAAGTGACTAACAAGGCTCGGTCATCCATCCTACACGACAATTTTCATCTAAATGGCTCAAATTATAACTTTGGTCGCGGCCGCTTTGGGGAGCCACGAGAGGGTCTCAGGGGAGGAGAAAGAGGCGAGAGGAGAGGAAAAAGGTGAGGAAGAGGAGGAAGAGGGCAAGTTAATTAAAGGAGGTAATAGGAGGAGAATAAGAAAGGAGAGAAAGAAGAGGAGGAAGAGGCTGGGGAGGGCACGTTATGGAAGAGGAAAAGGAGGAGAAT
>JACEEZ010023699.1:77500-80000 GCA_016584305.1 Chionoecetes opilio | reverse complement strand
TCCAAGCTCAGCTCCATTATATATTTAGTATTTCGTATCTTCTCGGACCTCTTTCAAGGGTGATTTTTTGGGATGCATCTAATATTTTCACGAGTATATCATCCACCAACAGTCGAGTAACTAAACACATTTGACACATCAATACCTAACGTGTTAAAGATCATCAGTTAAATCAAACACACATCTAAATACACGTTGATTCAGATCTTCTCTCTCGCAGACACTTGGTACGTTTGTGAGGGAGAAGTTGTCAGCGGTAAGCCGAGGGTAAGCACGGATGGATTCCCTCCTCGTGGCTTAATTCTTCTTCTTCTTCTTCTTCTTCTTCTTCTTCTTCTTCTTCTTTTCTTCTTCTTCTTCTTCTTCTTCTTCTTCTTCTTCTTCTTCTTCTTCTTCTATAATTAAGCGTCTCCAGCTGTTCAACTCATCCCTTCTTCATTATAGTGTGCACGGGTTTACGCACAAAGCTCGCTACAGAAATTATCTAAAGTAACTCTCTAATATAGTTGACTTGACCTCTCTCAATATTGCCATGTCTATATTCCTGATGTCCATTCACCTCTCTGGTAATGTGACTTTGAAGATTTATTTATTTATATTTAATGATCTAGACTTCACCTTTCCTCTATTTTCACTATATAAGCCATTACAATACTTCTATGTTTAGTATTTCCATCAACGTATTTATCTACACGTATCTTTGATTATATTTTTCATAACTATCTTTTTCTTAACTTAACTTCCATCTATTTCATTTTATTCTATCTATATCTATATCTATTTTATTTATTATATCTATTGTATTCTATTCTATTTCAGTACTATTTTTGTCATTATCATCTTGGGGTTTTTATTACTGTTTTTACCTGCAGAGAACATGACTCTTATCCTTATCAGCCTTTCTATTTCTAACATATTCTATTTTATCTATATCTATATCTATTTCATTTTTCCCATCTATTTCATTCTATTCTATTTCATAATTATATTTTCTCATTATTATCAGTCTTTTTTTAATAATGTCGTTTTTACCAGCAGATATTATGAATCTTTTTAGTTTTGTTTCTTCATTATTATCTGTTTCCTTTATTAATGTCGTTTATACCAGCAAATAATATGAGTTTCCTGATCTGCCTTATCAGAGAAGTCACTGGTCCTGATTACCTCTTACACGTCTTCCTCAACGATATTACTGTCACATATATCCTTGATTCCTATCCTATCTTTCTTTTCTTATGTACCTTTATTCTTTTTTATTTTATTATCTTTCTTTGTTTTCCTATCTATAATAATATAAGCGAAAGTGTGTCTGTCTGTCTGTCTGTGTGTGTGTGTGTGTGGTATAGGTTCCGCCCCCCGTGGCGCAAACACCTCATATGGCACATTTTTGGAATCAGGTTGACCAGGGGAAGGTCATAAGCCCACTTATGAGATGATCCGATCACTTTTTTTCTTCTTTTTTTTTAGCAGCCTATTAGCGAGAATTGTGAAAACAAAAGTGGGTTGCGAGAATTGAGGAAACCTTGATGTAGGGTGATGGGTAATGGGTGAGTGAATGGGTGGGGTGATGGGTAATGGGTGTGGGGTGATGGATGAATGAATGGGTGGGGGGTGATGGGTTGGGGGTGATGGGTGAGGGAATAGGTGGGGGGTGATGGGTAATGGGTGAGTGAATGGGTGTGTGGTGATGGGTAATGGGTGAGTGAATGGATGGGGGGTGATGGGTAATGGGTGAGTGAATGGGTGGGGGGGTGATGGGTAATGGGTGAGTGAATGGGTGTGTGGTGATGGGTAATGGGTGAGTGAATGGGTGGGGGGTGATGGGTAATGGGTGAGTGAATGGGTGGGGGGTGATGGGTAATGGGTGAGTGAATGGGTGGGGGGTGATGGGTAATGGGTGAGTGAATGGGTGGGGGGTGATGGGTAATGGGTGAGTGAATGGGTGGGGGGAATACATACATTTCTACATCCATGATTTCAGGAAAGTTAGAAGGGGCTATCTGGAGAGTCCATGTTTGGTGGGCCGAAGGCCCACCAAACACAGGTGGTGGGCCGAAGGCCCACCAATAGCCCTCCGCAGGAGCTAGCCAAAAAGTCCGCCCGGAGGGCGGCTTTGCGGCTAGTGTACAATAAAACTGCTGCCTGGTTGACCGTCATACTTTCTCTCTCTCTCTTCTTCTTCTTTTTTTTCTCTCTTCTTTTTTTTATATTCATACCATCTTTCATAATGTATAATTATTTACAAGAAAAAATATTTTACAGGTTAAAGGTGGTATTGTGAGTACCACCTATCTTAAAATCTAACCTAAAATTAACCACATACATATACTTATGATTACTTAATGCTAACTATTTACATGTTTACAATTATATACAATAAAATACTCGTGACTCTTCCATGCACATCAGTGAGCCAACACATGTACAGTCACTTCAAAAACTCTGCACCCCGCCACAGCAACACTAAAGTCAAGCAGATCGCCAAGGCTGAAGGTGTCCT
>JACEEZ010023699.1:57500-67500 GCA_016584305.1 Chionoecetes opilio | reverse complement strand
CAGTAGCAGTAGTAGTCGTAGTAGTCGTAGTCGTAGTCGTAGTAGTAGTAGCAGCAGTAGTAGTAGTAGTAGTAGTAGTCGT
The DNA here is from genome assembly GCA_016584305.1 of Chionoecetes opilio. Taxonomy (NCBI): domain Eukaryota; kingdom Metazoa; phylum Arthropoda; class Malacostraca; order Decapoda; family Majidae; genus Chionoecetes; species Chionoecetes opilio. The sequence continues at coordinate 67,418 of JACEEZ010023699.1, read as the reverse complement.
AGTAGTAGTAGTATAGTAGTAGTAGTCGTAGTAGTAGCAGTAGTAGTCGTAGTAGTCGTAGTCGTAGTCGTAGTAGTAGTAGTAGTAGTAGTCGTAGTCGTAGTCGTAGTAGTAGTAGTAGTAGTAGTAGTAGTAGTCGTAGTCGTAGTCGTAGTCGTAGTAGTAGTAGTAGCAGTAGTACTAGTAGTAGTACTAGTAGTAGGAGTAGTACATCGACGGATCGTATAAGAGTTTGCTTCGTTACGGTTTGTAGATATGCAAAACGTCGTCAATATTATTTTTCGTCAAATATATTTTTCAATATTTGCTTTCGTTTTCTTCGTTAACCTTTTCACGCCCAGATCTTTACTTTGTTAAAAAAAACAAATCTGTTGTTAGCCATGAAATTACGAAAAGTAACTAAATATACCAAATTAGCTAGTGGTCAAGGATAGTAAACAGGTCATATCTATAAAATATTCCTAATATTCACTAAAAATCGTCTAATGGTGGATAAATTACAATGAAAATATCGTTCTCGGCCTCAAGGGGTTAACGCACGCAGCATGTAGAAAAAGATCAGGAAATCGAAGCTTTGGTCTCCTAGGAGGTTTATGGGATTATTATTAGTGTCGCGGAAACATGGATTGACACACTGAACAGATTTTAGCAAGAAGTTCGCGATGACTGGGCACAACCAAAAAATAAAAACAGGTGATAAGTGAAAGAAAAAGAGATAATGGAGGAAAAAGAGATAAGAGGAGGACAGAATAAGACCCAAAAGAGGGGAGGAAGGAAATAGAAGAGAAGAAGGGAAGGAAGGGGACTAAAAAAGATAAAATACAGGTGAAGGGGAGAAGAAAAAGAGTGACTAAGAAATAAGGAAAGAAAGAAGAGGAAGAAAGGTACTTACTCAATTGTAAAAGACTCCAAAATATATCTGTTGGTGTTTTGTTTCCCGTCAAAAAACTGTCTCTTCAATTCACTTACATTCACCAAAGCAAACATTAGCAATATCTATTCGACTTATACTCAAATAAATATAATATCAATAGAAGTAACAACAGGCCTCATCTATCGCCCTCCACTACATACGCGAAAAATAAATGAAAAGCTGCGTGACGCAACACAAAAAATATGTTACCAAAGATAGAGCAAAATATTCAGTGATTTTAACCTAACTGTTGATATCACGAGTAACAGTAACACAAAAACGTAAGAAATCTTTAGTTATAGTTATTTATGGTTAGTTTTCCCCAAGTCTTTTTTCCTTTCTCTCTTCATCTTCTCCCATTTCTAGTATCTCTTCATTTTTTTTCTCCTTTCTTTTTATTCCCTCTTGTTTTCCTCTTTTCTATCCTTACATAATTTTTTTCTCCCTCCTCATATTTATTTTCCCAAGTCTTTTTCCTTTCCCTCTTCTAGCTTAGTTTCCCCCAAGTCTTTGTCCTTTTATTGTCCTTTGTCCTTTTATTACATTTTTCTAGGACATAAAAAAATGGTAACTTCCTAAATGGATCCACTTCTCACTGAAATTGGCGTCTACACTGACAACGAAATATAATGCAGAACACCTTCAATATTTTTTCTTCGTCGCAACATTCACAAGACTTCTACAACAGGAATCCAAACGACCGTCAGCCACGCAAATAATAATTACTCCTCAGGCTAGTGGTTATTACAAGAAAGCAAAGTTTTACATGCAATGAATATCATGAATATACATCAAACGCGGTCTTGATGAAATTTCGGTAAGAATTTAAAAAGAAGCGCGGCATGAAATTGCTAAACCGCTATCATTTTTAGTATTTAAATAATTTATTGATGAAAAAGTACCAGGAGAATGGAAACTGCGTCTACATAAGATAGATTTCCAAAAAATTAGAAAATCAGATCCCCGCAATATTACCGACCACTAAATAAAGTCTGTGGTTAGGGAAAAAAATCCATCTATTTTTGAAGAAAAAAAACGCACACATCTTGAAAAATAATATCATGAATAACTCAACACGAACTTAGGAACGACCAATAATTTATTACTAATTTATATAATCTTTTTCCAAAAACGTTTATCAAATGTACGATGAAACTATAGCAGTCAATTTCATTTTTCTTCATTTTCAAAATATGTTCAATAAGGTCCCTGACAAACGCCTCTGTGGCAAAGTAAAAGCCGATGCTATAAATTAGGATAATTATCTGGATTATTATAAAGGATTATTATAAAGTGTTATCTACGGTACCTGCATCCACCTTTCATCCCCACCCATGAATTTATCCAGCCTGCCTGATTCCGCACTGACCACCTGAGGACTGAGATCCAATCATTCACCAACCTTTTGTAAACAACACTAAAAGAAAATAAAGAAAAATTTTGTATGTAGCTCCGACTGGATTCGAACCAGCGACCTATGGCGAGTAAACAGTCTGTACCACCGCTCTACCACTGAGCTACGGAGCAGTCAATGAACTTACGTAAAATGTTGTATCTTATTCGTAGGGTGACTTTAAATGCGTCGCATTTGTGACAGGCTCGAGGACGGAAAACAGCGTCGTCATTCACGGTAATCACTCAAGCTGGATAAATGTAAGTGGAGCTCTTCTGGACTTGGTATCAGGACATATTGTTGTTAGCATATATATGTATATATATATATATATATATATATATATATATATATATATATATATATATATATATATACATATATATATATATATATATATAATATATATATATATATATATATATATATATATATATATATATATATATATATATATATATATATATATATATATATATATATATATATATATATATATATATATATATATATATATATATATATATATATATATATATATATATATATATATATATATATTATATATATTATATATATATATATATATATATACACGACAACGATAAACGTATACTACACACACACACACACACACACACACACACACACACACACACACACACACACACACACACACACACACAGTAGAGTTAGGCGTTGACTACACTTTACTTTCTTCTCTCATAAAGGCCCTCTTCGTTTTTCGATAGAGTTTCGTGTCTCTTCCTATCCGGCCAGCTTCGACTAGAGGGAGGGGTGGGTGGGGCTGAACCTTCTGCTTTACTGTCCCATTCCTCGCGCAATTAAGTTAGTGTAGCACATTCAAACAGCCCAAAAAGGAACAAGGGATCTGTTGCTGTTTGGAACTTTCTTTGTTGTCCTCCACTTTTACCACCTTCTCTAACACGCATGATTTGCTTTATTATTTTTATTATTATTTTTCTATCATTGCTGCGAAGAAAACTAAAAAAGAGAAAGGGCTCTTAGTTTCTCCTTTCACTTCCCTACTTTCATTTCCCTCCATCTCTCTCCTTCCTTCTCTGCTCCCATGTCCCTTTTATCTCTTTTTATCTGACCCTAATTTGGTTTGTGATCTCCTACTCCCTCCTTCCTTCCTTCCCTTCCTCACTTTTCAAAAGATTCCTCCCCTGTCGCTTGGTATCTCTATTTATCTGTTTCCTCCTCTCCCTTTCCACCCTCGACCTGTATTTTCAGCCCTCCTAGTTCGTATGTTGCCTCCCTATTTGTATGTCACAGTTCTCTATCTCCCTCAATCTCCGCCTTTATTTGAGTACATCTTCTTTCCAAACGACTCCGCACGTCCACTGCTTCCTAAAAAGTATCGGGAAATATATAAAACACACACACACACACACACACACACACACACACACACACACACACACACACACACACACACACACACACACACACACACACACACACACACATACATACATACATACATACACACACACACACACACACACACACACACACACACACACACACACACACACACACACACACACACACACACACACACACACACACACATACACGGTCCATTGCCTGTCTGTCTGTATCCCTGAGAGCATAAAGGAACCAATTTGTTGCTGATAAAGGTTGCCAGAGAGAGAGAGAGAGAGAGAGAGAGAGAGAGAGAGAGAGAGAGAGAGAGAGAGAGAGAGAGAGAGAGAGAGAGAACAAAAAGACAGGGGGCGACTCCAATTTGACGCGAGGCAGCAAAATCTAGGTGGGTCGCGCACAAATTGGTTTTCATTATCGGAAAAATTGATAAAACCAATTACGGCTGCACCTGTTAGGGCGGGGCGGGGGGGGGGGGGGAGAGGTGGGGGGGAGAGAGGGGAGGCAAGGGTAAGGTCATTTCTGGCGGAGAAACGTCAGGTTGGGTCACGGAAGATGGAGTAACACCAGTAGATGTAGTAACAGAATATATGTTGTAATAACAGTAGATGTAGTAACAGAATAGATGTAGTAATAACAGTAGATGTAGTAATAACAGTAGATGTAGTAACAGAATAGATGTAGTAATAACAGTAGATGTAGTAAAATAATAGATATAATAACAGTAGATGTAGTAAAATAAGAGTTGTAATAACTAGATGTAGTAAAATAATAGATGCAGTAATAATAGTAGATGTAGTAAAATAATAGATATAATAACAGTAGATGTAGTAAAATAATAGATGTTGTAATAACAGTAGATGTACCGTAGATAACAGTGAAGTCGCCAGTTCTACGTTTCTTTGTTATTTACAGACGTGTGGTGGCGTTAATACATTTGTACATCCATGATTTCAGGAAAGTTAGAAGGGGCTATCTGGAGAGTCGCTCTGTGTCATTTTGTGTCTTCATCTGTGTCATATTAGGGCTATAAATGAACAAATGACAAAAATAAAACCGAGTGGCGACCTCACTATACCTACTACAGTAAAGTCGCCAGCTAGTATTTTAACCCAACAGTTGAGTCGCCACTCTGGGGAATTCAGGGAAATTAGAGGTAACTTAAAACAAGTCTCTATATATATTAGCTGCGGAAGATGCTTGGATATATAAAAATTCCTCTGCCAACGTGAAAATAAATTCTATTAAAGTTTGAAAGATCTGGCAAGTCTGCGTCCTGTCGCCCGAAAAGCTACTGTTTACTGTCTGTCATCGCGCGAAGAAAAACGTGAGAAGCAAAATGCGCAACAGTTATATTTGCAGATACAAAGCATAAAACAACGCTGAAACAGGGTAGATTATACAATCATGATATAAACTACTGTGTAACATCTTCAGTGGCACATAAAAATCAGTAGTGATGCTATAATTCGTAATATTTGGCGCCTGGCGACTTCACTGCAGGTGGCGACTTCACTGTTATCTACGGTAGTAATAACAGTAGATGTAGTAAAATAATAGATGTAGTAATAACAGTAGATGTAGTAATAACAGTAGATGTAGTAAAATAATAGATGTAGTAATAACAGTAGATGTAGTAATAACAGTAGATGTAGTAATAACAGTAGATGTAGTAATAACAGTAGATGTAGTAAAATAATAGATGTAGTAATAACAGTAGATGTAGTAATAACAGTAGATGTAGTAATAACAGTAGATGTAGTAATAACAGTAGATGTAGTAAAATAATAGATGTAGTAATAACAGTAGATGTAGTAATAACAGTAGATGTAGTAATAACAGTAGATGTAGTAATAACAGTAGATGTAGTAATAACAGTAGATGTAGTAATAACAGTAGATGTAGTAATAACAGTAGATGTAGTAATAACAGTAGATGTAGTAAAATAATAGATGTAGTAATAACAGATGTAGTAAGTAACATAACGACATGGATGGACGTGGTGTAATGGAAGGGAAACGTAGGACTGACTGATGGGTGGGATGGGGCAGGACAGGACGTGGTGTAATGGAAGGGGGATGCCAGTGTGAGGTAGCTAGGCCAGTAAGGTGACCCGAGTTCGATCCCCGATGAAAACCAAAATCCACTTAAAATCTTTCTGCATCGTCGAGTGGCCTAAGAACACCCACATGCTGCCCATTAACTCTACTTTCGACTACGAGTGCATCGGAGGATACAGGGGGGCGGCATGAGCTTCAAATAAAGCATCACAATTGTAACTATAAAAATCAAGTCTGTGGAAACACGTATTAGGGCCAACCATTACAGCCCTCCAAATATGCACGGCCAACCACCTGAGCCCTCAAGGAAGGCAGATAAATAAAAGCCTAAGGAAGGAAGATAACAAAGCTACAGGCGCTATAGGCTCCAACGTATACAAATGGTAAATTTAACCATCCCTCTGTTAATGGCAAGGTCGACATGCAGTCCGGTAGTAAGTGCAACACTAAAACTATCATATGCCGTTACAGAAGTGCATCGTGTACGTGGGAAAGGGAAAATACAGTAGATTTATACACCGCGAAAGCAAACAAATGCGTAGCTAATAACATGTATTACGAACAATGCATCACTTAACAGGTTCCGATAGGCAGTGAACCGTAACTTATCCCTCTGCCACTTAACAGGTTCCGATAGCGCAGTGAACCGTAACTTATCCCTCTGCCACTTAACAGGTTCCGATAGCGCAGTGAACCGTAACTTATCCCTCTGCCACTTAACGCTGCCTGGCCTGATTATGTAAACCCAGCAGGCTTGCCATGCTCGTGCCTCCACTACCCTTGACCTGATAGCTAACGCGTTGTCACCGTTCTATAACACGCGCCCGTCAGGGTGGCAAGGTTGGTAGAGACGTGAGTTCCCAATGTGCAGCGTCCCTGTGCATTCGGTCAGCGGTTCGAGTCCGCCTAGTTCATGCTGACGTGGCGGCGCTTTGTATAGTCAATAACCTTGTAGTTGGTACTTGCAAAGTGTCTAGATAGAATGAAAATCTTATCTTATCTTATCTATAACACGCTACAGGCATACCGAGGTGGCCGGAAAACACAAGTGATATGCTGTTAAGAATAGATAAATATAGATTATATTGTTGTTGACATCACTAAATCATTCATGCTTGACTGTATTTCTCAGATTATAATCACTGCCCAGAATATTGATTTTACTACCATTGTATTGATTTCAATGAGCTGAAAAAGTAATGTCTCTGCATAACTTACTTCTGTTCATCCCAACTATACGGTCAACCTGCCGCTGCTGGTGCTTGTGCAGGCGTTGTGATTCTACTGGTATTTTGGAGGTAATTTTCTGAGTCGCTGGAGGTCCTGGTGATGGCTCTTGAGGCGCTGCAAGAAGAGGCAAAGCCTTTGGGACATGAAGTCTCCTGGCTCAAGACCAAGGTCCAGGTGTTTGGAGGCATACTAGATGAAACAGTACAGTCTGTTCATGCGTGCGGCGAGGACATTGAGATCTTGGAAAGTTTTACATACCTTCTTAGAAGCGCAGTCCATAATGACGGCGGGTCGCGTCAATAAGTCTTACGGCGGATTGGCATAGCCCACGGTGTTATGGACTCGCTCAGCACGAGTATTTACCTTTGTCGGTACCTGTGCAGGAAGACAAAGATCCGGATCTTCAAGTTGCTTGTGATCCCTGTCTTACTATATGGATGTGAGACATGGACACTAAATAGCGACTTGAAAAGGCGAATCGATGCTTTTGGTAATAAGTGTCTTCGCAGAATCAAGGGGTATCGCTGGGATGATTACGTGTCAAATCAGCGATTGCACTGTGAGACTGAATCAAGGCCAATTATCTGCTTAGTCCGCCAGCGCCAACTTCGGCTATATGGGCATGTGGCACGCTGCCCTGAAACCGATCCTTCCAACCGGGTTGTATCTGTAAGAGACAATCCAGTGTGGAGGAGGCCAAGGGGGCGCTTACAAGGCTCGTGGCTGGGGCAAGTTGATGCTTCCTGTCGAGAGTTGCTTGGTATGGGAAGGGAGCCTGCATGGGGACTCGCGCATGGTGACCCCCGGGAGTGGCGTCGTAGGGTGGACGAGGTGACACCCCCACCGGCGTAGGCCCCCAATGATTGATTGATTGTACTGGTCTTTACAAGCTCCGAACTCCATTACCCAGGCGTCATCGTTGTCCAGGGAGATAATGATTTTACAATGATACTCAACGACTGTCCTAGATTTGACACTAATGGAAATGAGGCTGAGGATCTGGCTGACTCAACACTTCGGTGATCTCCCTAGTCCATCTGAGTACAGGCTTGTCATTGCACTATTATCATTTAGGCAGCTGGCGTTGACTTGTTGACGCTACAGAGGTGCTGGTGGAAATTATGTATGATGCTGTTTTGGTAGTTTTTTGTAGTTGGGTGAGGGAAAAGATATATCCTCATAGAAAATTTTCACGGTATTAGTTTTCTTATACCTTAAAGCTCGGAATGTGTTCATATTACTCTCTCTCTCTCTCTCTCTCTCTCTCTCTCTCTCTCTCTCTCTCTCTCTCTCTCTCTCTCTCTCTCTCTCTCTCTCTCTCTCTCTCTCTCTCTCTCCTCACTATCTAACTTCATTAATCATTGCAATCCTTCCTATGCAACTTGCATGGGGGGTGCGTCCTTTGTCTATTTTGTACCCTTAATTATATATGTATTATGTATAATGTGTACAATATTCACAATAAACGTTTTGATCTGATTTGATCTCTCTCTCTTTCCCCTTGTTTTTTGTAGTTGGGTGAGCGGTGGTCATGACTCTTCTTCTACTGTACTCATTATGATTTCAGTACATAACATTTCACTATTGTCGAGGATATTTCACTCTATCGTTAAAGAATCAGCCGTGATGGAAGATTGTCGTTTCCCCGGTCACAGAAAGCTATGCGTAGTGTTGGGCACAAGGAAATGACTGTTAAGTGATAAAGCTGCAGGTAATAAGGCGAAAGACATATCCTGATACTTTCATAAATATTAATATATAGAAATATATTTACCCTAAGACGATTGCACTGCCTTAAAATGTGAAGCTTGGAACCCCATACGTCTGTGCACATCTCACGAAACTCTCGCTAAGCATTTATAAGAACATAAGAACATAAAGAAAATAAGGAAGCTACAAGAGGCCGTGAGAACTACATGTGGTAGTTCCTGTTACTTAACACTACCTACATCCACCTTTCATCCCATTCCATGAAATTATCTAGCTTCCTTTTAAAGCTCCCTATTGACTCCGCACTAACTACCCCACGAGTCCATTCCAATCATATACCACCCTATTTGTGAACCAGCTTCTCCCTGTTTTTATTTTTTTATTTACGCTTTTCCAGTTTGAATCCGTTACTTCTTGTTCTACTCTGATTACTAGCCAATAATTCTTTCAATCAGTCTTTTTCTCTTTCCTTGTAAAACCTGCCATCAGTTAATATTATCATACTATAATTATTGCCGCAGCAGAATAATGTGCAGCACGGCGGAGCAGGGCGAGGCGAGGCAAGGGAAGCAGGATTTGATTGAGAGAGAGAGAGAGAGAGAGAGAGAGAGAGAGAGAGAGAGAGAGAGAGAGAGAGAGAGAGAGAGAGAGAGAGAGAGAGAGAGAGAGAGAGAGAGAGAGAGAGAGAAGGGGGGGGGGAAGACAGTTTACATGAAGCACAGGAGAGCCGCTGAGGAGTCTTGCATGTCTGTCTCTACACAAAATTAAGACTGTCCAGGCGTGTTAAGGGGTCGCGTGAGGGAACACACAGATCGCCCAAGAACACTCACAGGTACAGGAACACACAGGCAGAGCTGGGCACTAAATACATTGAATGTATTTAAATACTAAATACACGGGAGAAATGTATTTAAATACTAAATACTAAATAAATTTTACGAATGTATTTAAATACTAAATACTAAATACATCAATTGTATTTAAATACATTTGTAAATACATTTTAAAAATACATAAATTTTAACATGTCCGAAAAAAATGGATTTCCTTAGGATTTCCTAAGATTTTGGGTTTCCTTAGAAATTTCCTTCTCAGGCCTAAATTTCCTAAAAATAAGGAAATTTCCTAGAAAGCGGAAACACTGGTTCACTGTAACATCAGGGTTGCCAGATAGTTGGGCGGGCTTATGGCTAAATTAACTG
>JACEEZ010023699.1:50000-52500 GCA_016584305.1 Chionoecetes opilio | reverse complement strand
GTGAGTGAGTGAGTGAGTGAGTGAGAGAGGAGATGAGAAAAGAGAGAAAGAGAGAGAGAGAGAGAGAGAGAGAGAGGGGAGAGAGAGAGAGAGAGAGAAAAGAGAGAGAGAGAGAGAGAGAGAGAGAGAGAGTGAGAGAGAGAGAGGAGAGAGAGAGAGAGATGAGAAAGTGAGTGAGAGTGAGTGAGTGAGTGAGTGAGAGAGTGAGTGACAGAGAAATATTGAGTGAGTGAGAGAAATATTGAGTGAGAGGAGAGAGAGAGAGAGGAGAGAGAGAGAGATAGAGAGAAGAGAGGGAAGGAGAGGAGAGAGAGAGAGAAGAGGAGAGGGAAAATAGAGAGAGAGAGAGAGAGAGAGAGAGAGGAAAAATAAAATAAGCACATACGTATAACTATAGCAAAATAAAAAGTGGAAAAAACAGACTGAAAAAGAAACTATAAACTAAAGATGAAAGAAAAGAAGTGAAATGGGTTTTTATATAGTAGATAGTCAAATAGTAGATAGTAGTAGTAAGATAGTAGATAGTCAAATAGTAGATAGTAGTAGTAAGATAGTAGATAGATAGATAGTAGACAGTAAAATAAAAACAATAACCCAAATAGATGAATAGGAAGGATTTGCAGTGAGGGATTAAGGAGAAAGTTGCGAGTGTGACAAAGGGAGAATTTTGACTTTCTATTGTGTCAGTTTGTTTCCTTTTTCACTACCATTATATTTTTTTTTTTCTCTCTCTCTCTTCTCTCTCTCTTTTCCCCTCTCCTCTCTCTCTCTCTCTCTCTCTCTCTCTGTTTGTATGTCTGTCATTGTCTGGCTGTCTCTGTCTGTCTGTCATTGTCTGTCTGTCTCTGTCTGTCTGTCTCTGTCTGTCTCTATTTCTCTCTCTTTCTCTCTCATCTTCTCTCTCTTTTCCTCTCTCTGTTTGTAGGGTCTGTCATTGTCTGCTCGTTGTCTGTCTGTGTCTGTCTGTCTGTCTGTCGGTTGTCTGTCTGCTGTCTGTCGTCTGCCCATTGTCTGTCTGTCCTTATACCTGTCGCTGTCTCGTGTCTGTCGTCTCTGTTTCTTCTTTTCTTCCTCTCTCTCTCTCCTCTCTCTTTTCTCTCTCTCCCCTCTTCTCTCTCTCCCCCTTCTTTCTCTTCTCCCCTCTCTCTCTTTTCTCTCCTCTCCCCTCTCTCTCTCTCTCTAAGGATGACGAGAAGGATTAGTTTCGAGGATTTATCAACAAGAGGACAGGAAAGAAGATGAAAAAGAAGAAAAGGAATGAGGAGGAGGAAAAAGATTAAAAGAGAAGAAGAAGAAAAAGAAGAGAAGGTGGGGAAGGAATAGGGAGGAAAAAAAATGACGAGTAACAATAATTGCAATAACATCTAAGAACAGACACCAAGAACAGAAGAGAACAGACAGAACAGACACCAAGAACAGCAAATACATAACAGAACAATTACAAAACAGACAGAACAGACACCAAGAACAGCAGACACATAACAGAACAGTAACAGAACAGACAGAACAGACACCAAGAACGCAATAAATAACGAACGTAAACAGAAAAGCAAACAGACACCAAAAACGCAGTAAAAACAGAAAAGATAACGAACGGCGAACAGACACCAAGAACAGCAGATAAATAACAGAACAGTAACAGAACAGACAGAACAGACACCAAGAACAGCAGATAAATAACAGAACAATAACAAAACAGACAGAACAGACACCAAGAACAGCAGATAAATAACAGAACAATAACAAAACAGACACCTAGAACAACAAGAAATACAGTTGTTGATACAGAATGTCGGAACGAAAGTGAAGTACAGTATTGTTTTTTTCTTCAATTTATTAGTTTACAGTTTAACCCTTGAGGCCCAGAACGTAATTTCCATTGTATTTTGACCACCTTTAAACAATTTTTTGTGAATATAAGCAATGTTTTTTTTAAAGATATAACCTGTTTAGTATCCTTGTCGATTAACAAATTTGGTTTATTTAGTAACTTTTTCGTAGTTTTATGGCTAACAGACGATTTCATATAGCAAAGGAAAGATCTGGGGATGAAGGAGTTAATAAGTTATAGGCTCACGAGGCAGCGAGAATTGTGTTAGGCAGAAAGCTATCAGAATGTTGAGGAGATTGCATTTACTTTGACCTAGTATCTGTTGATGTCATTCTTGGTATCAGCATTTATATAAGCTTTGTTTATATTTTCAACCATTGATACCCAGAATGTAATTTCCATTGTAATATGACTACCATTAGACGATTTTTAAGGGATATAAGCAATATTGTATAGAAATGAAGTGCTTAGTATCCTTGTCCACTAACTAATTTGGTATATCTTTCACTTTACGTAATTCTATGGCTAACATCAGACGATTTTATATAGCAAAGGAAAGATCTGGGCGTGAAGGGGTTAGCTATCATCAATGTTATAATGATTACTATAACTATTATTGTTATTATCATTATTATTGTTATTATTGCTATTATCATTCGTACAATTAAG
>JACEEZ010023699.1:0-47500 GCA_016584305.1 Chionoecetes opilio | reverse complement strand
TGTGCCATATGATATGATTGTGCCACGGGGGGCGGCACCTATCGCGGACACACACACACACACACAGACACACACACACACAGACACACTTTCGCTTATATTATTATTATGTATATATATATATTATATATATATATATATATATATATATATATAGTGTGTGTATAATGTATATATATATATATATATATATATATATATATATATATATATATATATATATATATATATATATATATATATATATAAATATACATATATTTATTTATTTATTTGGCCTTCAATGTACAAATCATCTCATTATAAAAATAATTTTCCAGCAGTGATTATGATTAGATAATGATTAGATACACACGTAATTCATTTTGAGAAATAATTTACATACAAAATAGGAAAAATTCGCTCATAGTTATATTTTCCACAGCAATGGAATTCTGGTGAACTATTGTAGGATTGAGGCATTAAAAAAAAGAGACGCCACTATTTTGGTTACTGTGGAAGCCTGGATCATTGTGTGACAGCCTTCACACGATAGTCTACACCAGAATAAAGTTACTTTGAATCCCTCTTCTTGAAATGTGCCTCATAATAATTATCTGTATTCAAAGGAATGAAGAAAGATGATCCGTAAACATAATCAAGAAGAACTGGTAGAGTCTGGAGACCATTCAAGGCACCAGGCAGGCAAATGACCTTAAAATGCCAGTGTGCCAAAAGGCTGAAGACTGCACGCGCCTGGCATTGAGGCATAAAGAGTTAAAGACTCATGACAAGGCTTATATCAAGGTGTGAAAAATCTAGTCATGGGGTCTGGATGTCGACTCAAGATAAAATCAAACGCATAAAATTTACATCAGTTAGAAAATTTTACAGGACGAAAAAGTTGGAGTTAGTTGTTTGTAAGGCGCATTCCCACCACGAGGATCCCTCACCCGAACAAATTGGCCCAACCCCCTTTTCATATTATCTTACTGTCCTCTTTATAGGGACTGGGAATTAAGCGGGCTTTTTGTTACTTCTTCTTTTTTCCCTTTGGCCAGTCCTTTGTGATGTAAAAAAAAAAAAACATGCTTAAGATAAGATCAAAAGCATAAAATATGCAATGTTAGAAATACTTACAGCACGAAAGAGTTGGAGTTAAGTGGGTAGTAAGGCGTGTGTATTGCCATGATAAACCTGCGTCACCGTTATTGTACCTTCAGCCTTGCCAATTCCTATATACTCTTACATATAACTAAACTCACAGCCGCACATTCTCTTTGACCGGGGGGGGGTTGTGAAGTATGGTGAAAAAGGTGCACGGGGCAAAAACGATTGATAACTCATACTCAGAATCAGAAAGACAGGTTTAATAATCATATAAACAACAGCACCTCGCAGCCTAGTCCCATCAAAAAGCTCCCTCGCAGTGATCGTACCCTCCGCCCCGCCACGCGAACTGTTGCCGTCTGGTCGTGACATCGGAATAAAGGCTTCCTCCATACCTGATTACTACGCCGCTGCTCTCATTGTAAACTTTATACTTACGGTAAACATTGTATCTAAGTCTTCCATTTACGTCGCTGCTCTCATTGTTAACTTTATATTTACGGAAAAACGTTGTGTCTAGTCTTCTATGAAACACTTGATATTATATAGACTGTGAAAATATGTATCTCACAATAAATATTTCTGAATTCTCTCTCCACTCTATCTTTTTTTATCCTTAAGGAGAACAAAGTTTCCTCATCGAAATAAGTTTGAAGATATTGTGAAACTTTCCTTGAACCTTTGCAGTTAGTCTTGTTAAATTTGAACACGTATTCCTTTCAGACTGATAACACAAGGTACACATACGATCTTACTGTCTTCTTTATAAGGGACTGGCTATTAAGCGGGCTATTTGTTACTTCTTTTCAAACTTGCTTGTACCATATCTTTGAACAATAAATGAAAAAGTTATCTTCTTTATGCAAATAGATCAAAACCTGACTTACAGCTGTGTCCACGAAAGCCTTGCTAAGTGTACAAACTTAGCCACACACACACACACACACACACCCACACCCACACCCACACACACACACACACATACACACACACACACACACACATAGCCAGTGCCTTCCAACCCTGAGTCACCCGACCTTTTGTGGGTGTTTTTCATCCTGTGTCAGATTTGATAGCTTCGACAAAACCAGTATGGAGGCTTATAGAATTGAGGGACACACACACACACACACACACACACACACACACACACACACACACACACACACACCACCACACACACCACACACAAACACACACACACAACACACCACACACACAAACACACACACACACACACACACACACACACAACACACACACACACACACAACACACACACACACACACACCACAAACACACACACACACACACACACACACACAACACACACAAACACACAACACACAACACACACACACACAAGACACACACACAACACAACACACACATACACAAAAACACACACAACACAACAACACTTAGAGAACACACTAACGGGAACGTTGACTGCTTCAATAAATTAAAAACACATTATAACACATAGAACAACATACTTAAATGACATCAAGGGCACACACACACACACACACACACACACACACACACACACACACACACACACACACGGATGAAAACATAAAGAAAGATAAACGAAGATCTCGATTGGTTTGCAGAGAGGCGGTCGTGAGAACCCTAATATTACCCCAGCACTTCAAAACACGCCAAGAGAGGCTTCCCTTCCCCTCCCCTCATCCTCCCCCTCTCCCCTTGCTCCCCTCTATCCCCTTCTTCCTACCTCTCCCTGACTACTTCCCCTCACTTCATCAGTATTCTTAGCTCACTAAACCTCATAATTTTTGTTATAGTATACAATAACAGCAGTAATGGTAGTTAGAAGTACTTATTGTATTCTTAGCTCACTCAACCTCCTTTTTGTTATAGTAGGAGTAATAACAACAGTTAATGGTATAGAGAAGAGAGTGATGGTAGTTAGAAGTAGTATTGTAGATATAACGGTAGTAATATCCTCATCATTTTTGTTATGGTAGTAGTAATAACGGTAGTAATGGTAGTAGAGAAGATAGTAATGGTAGTAACAGAAGTAGTAGTCATTGTAGATATAACGGTAGTAATATCCTCATCATTTTTACTAGTGTAGTAGTACGTAATAACAGCAGTAATGGTAGTAGAGAAGGTAGTAATGGTAGTTAGAAGTAGTTATTGTAGATATAACGGTATGAGTCGTTAAACCACTGTTACATCTTCACAATTTAGCGCTAATTAACCATTCTACCTCTCCCTCTCTACTTCATCAGCATTCTTAGCCCACTCAACCTCATATTTTTGTTATTGTAGTAGTAGTAACAGCAGTAATGGTAGTTAGAAATAGTTATTGTAGATGTAATGGTAGGAGGCGTACAAACATACGGAGGCAGACCACTGTTACAGGTTCACAATTTAGCTTTAACGACATACTGCCTGTAGTGGTATCAATATTTTTCATGCTTTAGAAATTAGCGTATGCGTCATGAAGGCTGCATTTTCTGTATTAAGTAAAGGATACAATTTATACTTCTATCCTCTATTCCTCGCCATTGCTTGCGTTGCCTTTTATTAATTTAACCCCTTGAGGCCCAGAACGTAATTTCCATTGTAATGTGGGTGCCATTATACGATTTTTAGTGAATATAAGCAGTGTTTTATAGATCTGACCTGTTTAGCATCCTTGTCGACTAACTAATTTGGTATATTAAGTGACCTTTCTTAATTTTATGGCTCGACAACATACACATTTTTATAGCAAAGGGCGTGAAGGGTTAATTAAGTACGTATAGAGGATAAAATATATACTTCTCCTCTCCATTGCTTGCCTTGATAGCATGACATAGTTTCGCACACTCAATAAGCTATGGAGTGATATCAATAGTATTAATGATGTCATAAAAATCAGCGAAAAAAACGTCCTGAATGCTGCATTTTCTGTATTTAAGTAGAGGATATAAATAATACTTCTCCTCGCCACTGCTTGCCTTGATAGCATGACACAGTTTTCCACTCTCAAAAAGCTACATAATGATATGAATATTTTTAATGATGTCTTAAGAAATTAGTGTATGCGTCATGAAGGCTGCATTTTTTGTAATTAAATAAAGGATAAAAACTATACTTCTGCCCGCCATTGCTTGCCTTGATAGCATGGCACAATTTTCCACACTCAATAAGCTATGTAGTGATATTAATATTTCTAATGTCTAAGAAATTGGTGCATGCTTCATCAATGGTGCATTTTCCGTATGTAAGTAGAGGATAAATATAATACTTCTCCTCCCCGGTGCTTGCCTTGATAGCATGACACAGTTTTCACACTCAACAAGCGTCTGCACGTCACTGCTTCGTCTAGATTCTGTGCGCGGCAAAATGTAAACACACTCCAGTCACTCCACGAAGGCTGCAAATAGAATCAAGGGCAAGCCGCATTTGTAACTGAAAAACAACTGGAATATTTTACCCACTTCCATGAGGCTAATTCATTGCTCTGATTAATGGTAAACAAACACTTAATTGTAATATATAGAACGAAGTATTAAATAATAACCTTCGAATTAATATTGAAAGTTTTAGGGGATTGGCGAGAGTCTAGAAAAATATCGTGATTTTCTCGTAAAGTATTAGAAAATGATACATTTCTGGAATCAAATTAGAGCATAGAAAAAACTTAGAAAACAAAAAAATAAGTGGGGTTTTTTTTCATCCATGGCGAAATATTTCAAGAATTTCTTTTATATAAAAAAAAAAACTTAAAGCCATCCCAGTGCAAACATAGTTCTTGATTTTCAAGATAAAACAACAAAAGAATAAGATTATTTTTCATCCATGGCGAAATATTTCAAGAATGTATTTTATCTATCAAACAAAACGTCCAGCCATCCAAGTGTTTCAATAATAAGTACTTAAAAAAATAAAAATAATAACAATACCTATGGAGTGATTATTCGTCATCACATCAATTGAAGGTAACAGTAAACTTCATCCATGGCGAAATACTTCAAGAATTTCTTTGATTTTTCACAAAAACGTACAGCCATCTAAGTGTCTCAATGCCTCTTAATAGTAGGTAGTTCATAATTTTCAAGATAAAAAGGCAAAAGAATAAGCTTTTTTTTTCCATAGCGAAAAATATCAAGAATTTCTTTATCATAAAAAAAAGAAATTCAAACCATCCAAATGCACACAGTTCTAATTTTCAAGATAAAACGACAAAAGAATAAGTATATTTTACATCAATAGCGAAATATTTCAGGAATGTCTTTTATCTTTTATCACAAATTTCTATATTTCTTTTATCTTTCACAAAAACGTGCAGCCATCCAAGTGTTTCAATGCCTCAATACGCCGGTGACCTGCGCGGCTCGGGAGAGCAGTGCGCGTGTGTGTATTTTATGCTCCATCAAAAGAACAACTTGTGTGGCAGTATTGGTCTCTTTGGTCTCTTTCCGGCGGCATCAAAGAGTGTCTATATAGGATCGGCCTTGACGGGGCCTGGGTGTTTGACTTTATTTTTTACTTTATTTTACTCACGTGTTTGGAACTGAGGGGAGGAGTGTGTGTGTGTGTGTGAGAGAAAGAGAGAGAGAGAGAGAGAGAGAGAGAGAGAGAGAGAGAGAGAGAGAGAGAGAGAGAGAGAGAGAGAGAGAGAGAGAGAGAGAGAGAGAGAGAGAGAGAGAGAGAGAGAGAGAGAGAGAGAGAGAGAGAGAGAGAGAGAGAGAGAGAGAGAGAGAGAGAGAGAGAGAGAGAGAGAAGCAACACTCAGGGATCGGCTTTTTGTTCTCTTCACCAACACATACACGAAAAAAGATCAACCCATACCTGAGTTTACAATATCTCACCTGAGCTACGTAATCTAATCACACGCATCGGTAATATAATAAGTCATCATTACAATTCGTATAATATTCATAATGATTATGTCAATCTTAATAATAATTATGGTAATTGATAAGTATGATAAAAGTATGATTATTATTATTATATTTTTTGTATAACAGTGACAGGCATGATTCGAACCCAGGCCAGGGGCGTCGTAGCCACCTCACCACACGGAGGTTAACCCCTTGAGACCCAGAACGAAATTTCCATCGTATTTTGGGTGCCATAAGACGCTTTTTAGGGAATATAAGCAATATTTTATAGATGTGACCTGTTTAGTATCCTTGTCGACTAGCTAATTTGGTATATTCAGTTACTTTTTTGTAATTTTATGACTAACAAAAGACGATTTTTTATAGCAAGGGAAAGATCTGGGCGTGAAGGGGTTAACAGGTAATGACAGGCAGCCCTACATGTTATTACCCCAACCTCAACTCGGTGGGGGCAGCAATTGACTTTAATCTATCGCGGCCAGGACAGTCAACAAATATACATATAACAGGATTAAGTTCATACCCCGGCCACTACCACCATCATGCATTTCAAGAACATAAGAATCATTATCATTGGCTAAAACATTTTTGAAAACTTATAAGCAAGTCATTCAAAGAAAAATTCCAGCGTTCGTCCAAAGCATCATGGATAATGTTCTATATCTATTTTCTTCATGCGAGAAATACACCTAAAATTCCGGCGTTCGTTCATCAATGTACCCAGGATAATTTTTCATTTCCATTTCCTTTATGCGAGAAATCCACAAACCATACAGTTCAGTCAATCCTGTTCAGGTCACATATATATTTATTTCCTGAAAAGTCCAAACAAAAAGCAGCTCTCCATCAGACCGGCGCCACTCCCGCGTATCTCTTCCGATGTTCCGATATATTGGCTCACGCCCCACCGAGCACCGCCGCGAGACACGACTCCCGGTACATCGGAATACATAGGAAGAACATGAAGAAGACGAGGTAGAAAGAAGGAGTAAAAGGAAGACGAGGAAGAAGAGGAAGAAGAACACGAGGAGGAAGACGAGGTAGAAATAAGGAATAAAAGGAAGACGAGGAAAAAGAGGAAGAAGAAGAGGAGGAATATGCATAAGGTAAAGGAGGGAAGGAAGGGTAGAAAACGACATAGTAGGATTGAGGAGGAGGAGGAAGAGGAGGAGGAGGAGGAGGAGGAGGAGGATTACATAGGATTACATAGGAATAACAGACACCAGGAGACCTATTGGTCCATAACGAGGGTATCTGCTGCACTACATACTACTAACTATCAACTACTTGTAAGAAAACAGTTGGAAAATGATACCATGTCCCTAAAGAGGATAGGAACATGGAAGTTTCATAGTGCAGAATGATAGGATATGAAAAATACTAACTACAACTACCACTACCACTACATCTAATCGATACGGGGGACTAGATATGAATTCGCACTATCAATGCCCATTTACTTTACAGTGCGCGTCAAGTCTGTTTTTAAATGTAGTTATTGTGCTGGCTCCGATAACATTTGCTGGTAACTTGTTCCATCGATCAACGACTCTAACATTGAAATCATTTTTACGGAGATCGGTGATGCAGAGTTGACCGTTTAGTTTTAAACCGTTATTTTTTGCTTTCACTTGAAGTTGAAAGCTCGAATAGTTTCTCTTGATTAATGACATCAAATCATTTTAGGATCTTAAAGGTGAGGATCAAGTCCCCACGGATTCTTCGATCCTTTAAGGAAAACATATTAAGTTTCCGCAGTCTCTCTTCATAAGATGAATTTCGCAGAGATGGAATTTGATTGGTTGCTCTTCTTTGCACTGATTCCAATTTGGCTTGATCTTTTATGAAACAGGGCGACCAGAATTGAACGGCATATTCCAAGTGCGGCCTAACCAAGGACGTGTATAATTGTGCCATTACTTTCGGAGTTTTATGTTCAAAGCTGCGTTTAATAAAGCCCAACATCATATTTGCCTTTTTACTGGCAGCTAGGCAATGCGGACTGGTTTTCAGATCATTACTGATGATGACACCTAAATCCTTTTCTTGCTATACTTCAGTTAACGATTTATTTTGCATTTGATAGTTATATTTGAGGTTATCGTTGCCTATATGCATTACTTTACATTTATCGGAATTGAATTTTAATAGCCATTTATCACTCCAATCTGATAGTTTGGAATCTTCTGAACTACATACTACTATAATAACTATCACACTACATGTACGAGATCAGTTGGGAAAGGATAACATGCCCCGAAAGAAGATAGGAACAACATGGAAGATATATAAAGAAGATAGGTAACGAACCATGCAAGGAGTGGTGCATTGATTTGTTGTGCCTGCGATTAGTAACAGTGGTGGAATTTGTCCTACAACGCTGTATAACATGAGAAAAGACTACGTGAATTAGTTTATAACACACACACACACACACGTTTTCCTACACACACACACACACACACACACACACACACACACACACACACACACACACACACACACAAGGTACACACACATAAGGTACTCCGTAGTGTAAGGACAGCACGCTCAGTTCACAACCAAGAAGTCCCGGGTTCGATCCCCGGGCGGAGCGGAAACATGGGCTGTTTCCTTAAAACCCGAGCCCCTGTCCACCCAGCAGTGAATGGGTACCGGGTGTTAGCCGGGGGTTTGTGACCTGCTCTCCGGGGTGGTGGCTTCGGCCAAAACTAAGCACTAAGGATGAATGATAAAAATGTTGATATGGAGACGGGGCCATACGAGCGTTGCTCTGGCCCTGTAAAATACAACTAGATGAATACAACTACATGAATACACACATACACACACACACACACACATACACACACACACACACACACACACACACACACACACACACACACACACACACACGTTTTCCTACACACACACACAAACACACACGTTTTTCTACACACACACTAATCTGCTTCCCTACACCCCCCCACACGCACACGCACACACACATATACATACGCACACACCACACAAAATCTCTGTTTTCCTACACACACATATGTTTTCTTACACACACATTTCTGTTTTTCTACACACACACACACACACACAACACACACACACACACACACACACACACATGTTCAATGTTCACCACCAGCTTTGGCTATCTATCATCTTCTTTCACTGACCAACCTGGTGAACAAGCCTACAACTTTTCTATCCTCCAAGACCTAGAGCAGCTGGTGCAGCACCCTACCCGTATTCCTGACCGCCTTGGAGACACGTCCAACGTTCTTGATCTTTTCCTAACTACTAACCCTTCTGCTTACTCTGTGAAACTATTCTCTCCGTTGGGTTCCTCCGATCACAATCTTACTTCTGTAACCTGTCCTACCGCTCCAGTGCCGTCTCGGGACCCACCTAAGCGGAGGTGCTTCTGGCACTTCAACTCAGCTAAATGGGAAGACCTAAGGCAGTACTACTCTGATTTTCCATGGAATGATTACTGCTTAAATGTCAAAGACCCATCTCTTTGTGCAGAGCGCATAACTGAGGTCATAGTCTCTGGCATGGAGGCGGACATTGCACACACTGTCTCTAATCCTAAAGCCCGTCAACCTTGGTTTAACTCTGCTTGTTCTCATGCTGTCCGAAAGAGAGAGGTGGCTCAGAAACGGTACCGTATTAATATACGATATAATATACGACAATATAATAATACGATACAATATACAATATACAATATAATATACGACAGACGATATACATTTATTTATGTATATGTACTACAGAGCTGGGCACTAAATACATTGAATGTATTTAAATACTAAATACTAAATACATGGGAGAAATGTATTTAAATACTAAATACTAATTACATTTTACGAATGTATATAAATACTAAATACATAAATTGTATTTAAATATATTTGTAAATACATTTTAAATACACAGAATTTTTTGCATGTCCGCAAAAAAGGAATTTCCTTAGGATTTCCTAAGATCTCTTTGGGTTTCCTTAGAAATTTCCTTCTCAGGCCTAAACTTCCTTAAAATATGGAAATTTCCTTTAGAGTGGAAGCACTGGTTATCTGCAAAATCAGGCAGGGTTGGCAGATAGTTGGGCGGGTTTATGGCCAAATTATCTCATAAAAAAGTATTCACATTTTTATATTATGAATAATTAAATACAATCTATTTAAATGCTCATAAAAGTATTTAAATACTGTATTTAAATACATGACAACCAATGAACTTATAAATACATTTATAAATACACAAATGTATTTAAATACGTATTTAAGTAAAAATGTATTTAAATACTGCACAGCTCTGATTGTGTGTGTGTGTGTGTTATGTGGTGTTGTGTGTGTGTGTGTGTGTGTGTGTGTGTTATGTGGTGTTGCGTGTGTGTGCTGTGTTGTGTTGTGTTGTGTTGTTGTGTGTGTGTTGTGTGTGTGTGTGTGTGTGTGTGTGTGTGTGTGTGTGTGTGTGTGTGTGTTGTGTGTGTGTGTGTGTTGTGTGTGTGTGTGTGTGTGTGTTGTGTGTTGTGTGTGGTGTGTGGTGTGTTTTGTGTTGTGTGTTTTGTTTGTGTTGTGTGTGTGTGTGTGTGTGTGTGTGGTGTGTGTTTTGGGTGTTGTGTGTGTGTTGTGTTGTGTGTTGTTGTGTTGTGTTGTGGTGTGTGTGTGTGTGTGTGTGTTGTGTGGTGTGTGTGTGTGTGTTGTGTGTGTGTTGTGTGTTGTGTGTGTGTGTGTGTGTTGTGTGTGTGGTTGTGTGTGTTGTGTGTGTGTGTGTGTGTGTGTGTGTGTGTTGTGTGTGTGTGTGTGTGTGTGTGTGTGTTGTGTGTGTGTGTGTGTGTGTTGTGTGTGTGTTGTGTGTGTTGTGTGTGTGTGGTGTGTGTGTGTGTGTGTGTGTGTGTGTGTTGTGGTGTGTTGTGTGTTGCTGTGTTGTGTGTGTGTGTGTGTGTGTGTGTGTGTGTGGTGTGTGGCGTTGTGTGGTGTGTGTGTGTGTGTGTGTGTGTGTGGTGTGTGTGTGTGTGTGTGTGTGTGTGGTTGTGGTGTGTGTGTGTGTTGTGTGTGTGTGTGTGTCTTGTGTTGTCTGTGTGTTGCGTTTGTGTGTGCATGCACTTATAGACTATGCAGGTAATAGGCCACGATTCAGTCTCACGGTGCAATCGCTGATTTGACACGTAATCATCCCAGCGATACCCTATGATTCTGCAAAGACACTTATTACCAAAGGCATTGATTCGTCTCTTCAAGTCACTATTTAGTGTCCATGTCTCACAACCATAGAAAAAGAAAGGGATCACAAGCGACTTGAAGATCCGGATCTTTGTCCTTCTGCACAGGTACCGATAACGCCAAATACTCCCGCTAAGCGAGTCCATAACACCGTGGGCTATGCCAATCCGCCGTAAGACTTCTTGACGTGACACGCCGTCATTATGGACTGCGCTACCAAGGTATGTAATACTTTCCAAGATCTCAATGTCCTCGCCACACGCATGAACAGACTGTACTGCTTCATCTAGTAAGTCTCCAAACACCTGGACCTTGGTCTTGAGCCAGGAGACCTCAAGTCCCAAAGGCGTTGCCTCCTCGTGCAGCTCCTCGAGAGCCATCACCAGGACCTTCAGCGACTCAGCAAAGATTACTGCATCATCGGCAAAAACAAGATCAGTGATCTTGGTGTTGCCGACGGATGCCCCACAATCACTTTGATCTACAACCTTGTCCAATACCCAGTCCATACAAGCGTTGGAAAGTGATGGGGCAAGGACGCACCCTTGCCTCACTCCTGTACTCACAGGATAGAAGCTGGATAAACCTGCCCCACACTTCACAGCACTCTCAGTCCCAGAATACAGACCAGTTATCAAACCAATAGTCCCTGCAGGAATCCCTCGAAGTCGCAGAAGATCCCAGAGTGACTCACGATGCACTGAGTCAAACGCCTTCTTGAGATCAATATGGACTGCAAGCATCCCCTGTCGAAACTCACGTCGGCGTTCCACCAGGACACGAAGCGCTGGGATACGGTCCGTTGTTGACTTACTAGGCGTGAACCCAGACTGCTGAGGTCTCCGATGCTTCATCAGATGACTGCGAATCCGTGTCAGCAATAGATGGGCAAGCACCTTGCCTGGTACGCTGAGCAGTGTAATACCGCGGTAATTGTTGCAGTCCTGACGGTCCCCTTTCCATTTCCAGATAGGGACGACCAGCCCCCTTTTCCAGTCAGGAGGAATGGTACCTGATTGCCACACGGCAGTCAGGACAGCATGCAACCCGCGGATCATGGCCTCACCCCCAGCTTTGAGGAGCTCCGCACTGATATTGCAAACACCAGCTGCCTTTCCACCCCTCAACTTTGCTACAGCCTCTCTGACTTCGTCAAGAGAGGGTGCGGTTTCGTCAATGGGAGGATCGGCATCCACTGCCTGTAACCCAGTGGTGTGAAGCTGCTCAGTTGGAGGGTCCACCGTGAACAACTGCCCAATGTACTCAGCCCAACGAGCCATCTGCCCATCCATGTCCTACACGAGGCGCCCATCTGCTGTTCGAATAGCACTCGCCCGAGAAGGAGACTTGGAACGGAGCTTCTTCAGGGCTCGGTAGGCGGGTCGGAGGTCATTAGCGTTCAAATGACCCTCGACATCCTCAGCGAGACTCCTGACATACCTCTCCTTGTCTCTCCTCAGGAGGGTTCTAGTCCGGCGTGACAGAGCCCTGTGCTAGTCCCAGTTCCAAGCCAGCCTGGCAGCGCGACTCTCCTCGATATTCTCCAGCGTCTCCGTCGAGACAAAACCACGCCTTGACCTCTGGCGCTCCCTAATACACTCCTTGGCAGCCTGTAGAGTTTCATGTTTGAAGGTATCCCACAGTTCTACAGGGTCCCCGAGAGCACCGAGCACATCAAACCGAGTTGAGACTGCCACTGCATACTCATGAGCACATGTCAAGTCCTTCAGTTTCTCAAGATGAAACACAGTATGGTTACCTTTTGAGATTCTTCTGGACTTGACATGAAGCTTAGGTGTAGCAACAACAAGTCTGTGATCTGTTCCAAAGAACTCAGCACTCCGATAAACCCTGCAGTTCTGGAGGATCCTCCAACGAGTACTAACGAGGATGTGGTTGATCTCCTTAGCTACCCTTCCGGCATTACTATACCATGTCCAGCGGTGAAGCTCTGGCCTCTGATACCAAAAACCTGTATTCTCAACCTTCTGGATCTTGCAAAGTTCAGAAGCAGAGAACTGTCGGTGTTTCTGGTACCGGAGCCATGGGGACCAACATATAACTCGTAGCCATCTCTTACAGTGCCAGTAGTAGCATTGAAGTCGCCCAAGACAATGAGTGTGTCCCGAGGAGGACACTGGTCTAAAACAGAGTCGAGTTTGGTGTAGAACATCTCCTTCTCTTCAGTTTTACGCATCTCGGTAGGAGCGTACACTGCAACAAGAGACATGAAACCCAGAGTGCGTTTCATCCTCACCCGCATTATACGCTCATCAACCGGAGTAACCTCAACAACTGACGGCTGCAGTTTGCTGGAGATGCCTATAGCTACTCCCAGTACTCCCTGTACACGGTGACCATTGCTCATACCGGACCAGTAGTAGGTTTAACCCTCACTGCTAGTCTCGCCACTGCCAGGCCTCCTCGTCTCAGAGAATCCCACTATATCCACCCTCAGCCTACTGAGCTCACACGATAGGAGAGGTAGTCGATAATCGTCTGGGAGGCTCAGAACGTTCCACGAGCCCACACGAAGAACCCTCCGCAGGTTGATCCCAGGAGTGATTTGACGGGCAGGTGCCGCTTCTGCACCGTCCCGGCCACCTCCATAATAAAAAGTTGGGCTAGGGCGAACACATTTTTATTTCGAGTAAATATATTGCAAGAGCGAATCAGTCAAGATTTACCAAGTATATAAATAGTCGAAATGTAATTGAAAAATAAAGGAAATTAAATTCGAAAAGATCGTGCGCCCCCGGGTGGGCTCGAACCACCAACCTTTCGGTTAACAGCCGAACGCGCTAACCAATTGTGCCACGGAGGCATGAGATAACATGCGAAGTGCTTGTTAAACATTGAATGTATTTAAATATAATATAAATACTAGGTTCATGGGAGAAATGTATTTAAATACTAAATACTAAATACATTTACGAATGTATATAAATACTAAATACATAAATTGTATTTAAATACATTTGTAAATACATTTTAAATACACACAAATTTTAATATGTCCGAAAAAATGGAATTTCCTTAGGATTTCCTAAGATCTCTTTGGGTTTCCTTAAAAATATCCTTCTCGGGCCTAAATTTCCTTTAAATATGGAAATTTCCTTTCAAGTGGAAGCACTGGTTATCTGTAAAATCAGGCAGGGTTGCCAGATAGTTGGGCGGGTTTATGGCCAAATTATCTCATAAAAAAGTATTTACCTTTTTATTTAATGAATAATTAAATACAATCTATTTAAATACTCATAAAAATATTAAATACTGTATTTAATACATGAACAACCAATGTATTTAAAATATATTTCTATATTCACAAATGTATTTAAATACGTATTAAGTAAAAATGTATTTAAATACTGCACAAGCTCTGGTTGTGTGTGTGTGTGTGTGTGTTGTATGTGTGTTGTGTGTCGTGTTGTGTTGTTGTGTTGGTTGTTTGTGGTTGTGTGTGTGTGTGTTGTGTGTGTGTGTGTGTTGTGTGTGTGTGTTGTGGTGTGTGTTGTGTGTGTGTGTGTGTGTGTGCGTGTGGTGTGTGTGTGGTGTGTTGTGGTGTGGTGTTGTGTGTTGTGTGTTGTGTGTGTGTGTGTGTGTGAGTGTGTTGTGTGTGTGTGTGTTGTGGTTGTGTGTTGCTTGTGTGTGTGTGTGTGCGTGTGTGTGTGTTGTGTGTGTGTGTTTTGTGGGTGTGTGTTGTGTGTGTGTGTGTGTTGTGTGTGTGTGTGTGTGTGTGTGTGTGTGTGTGTGTGTGTGTGGTGTGTGTGTGTGTGTGTGTGTGTGTGTGTGGTGTTGTGTTGTGTTGTGTTGTGTTGTATTGTGTGTGTGTGTGTGTGTGTGGTGTGTGTGTGTGTGTTGTGGTGTGTTGTGTGTTGGGTGTGTGTTGTGTTGTGTTTGTGTGTGTGTGTGTGTGTGTGGTGTGTTGTGTTGTGTGTGTGTGTGTGTGTTGTGTG
Organism: Chionoecetes opilio; assembly: GCA_016584305.1. Lineage (NCBI taxonomy): Eukaryota > Metazoa > Arthropoda > Malacostraca > Decapoda > Majidae > Chionoecetes > Chionoecetes opilio. Next base: position 32,364 of record JACEEZ010023699.1, on the reverse strand, counting down.
TGTGGTGTGTGTGGTGTTGGTGTGTGTGTGTGTGTGTTGTGTTTGTGTTGTGTTGTGTTGTGTTTTGTGTGTGTGTGTGTGTGGTGTGTGTGTGTGTGTGTGTGTGTGTGTGTGTGGTGTGTGTGTGTTGTGTTGTGTTGTGTTACGTGTGTGTGTGTGTGTGTGTGTGTGTGTGTGTGTGTGTGTGTGTGTGTGTGTGTGTGTGTGTGGTGTGTGTGTGTGTGTGTGTGTTGTGTGTGTTGTGTGTTTGTTGTTGTGTGTGTGTGTGGTTGTGTGTGTGTGTGTGTGTGTGTGTGTGTGTGTGGTGTGTGTGTGTGTGTGTGGTGTGTGTGTGTGTGTGTGTGTGGTTGTGTGTTGTGTGTGTGTGTGGTGTGTGTTTGTGTGCGCGCGGTGGTGTGTGTGTGTTTGTGTGTTGTGTTGTGTTGTGTGTGTGTTTTGTGTATGTGTGTGTATGTGTTGTGTTGTGTTGTGTGTGTGTGTGTGTGTGTGTGTGTGTGTGTGTGTGGTGTGTGTGTGTGTGTGTGTGTGTGTGTGTGTGTGCGTGTGTGTGTGTGTGTTATAAGGATATTAAAGATAGGAATGAGTAAATTACATCATTATAATCTAGAAACAGGTGACTTGCGACCGCCTCTCCTCTCCAATGATTAACCCTTTGAGGCCCAGAACGTAATATCCATTGTAATTTGAGTACCATTAGACGATTGTAGTGACTATAAGCAATATTTTATAGAAATGACCTGTTTAGTATCCTTGTCCACTAACTAATATGGTATATTCAATTACTTTTCGTAATTTTACGGCTCCACAACAGACAATTTTATTTAGCAAAGGAAAGATCTTGGGCGTGAAGGGGTTAAAGAGGAATTTTATTTTATTAATATGGTTGCCGGAATTAGAATTTTTTTATTAGTTTTTAAGATGGTTACAATTTTCGCAGAACATCAAAAAAACGAAAACAAGATGTCATTTGATCTGATTAAGACATTATTTTTTCCTATATCAATATTTTGGAATCCTTCTTTACATCATACTGATCAAAACAAACTTAAAAGATTCAACATTGGTTAAACATTGAGCAAGTAGTCTTATAGAAAGAAGTATTGGAAACCAGTCAAAAAGTCATTCTGAGAAAACGTTTCTCAAAGATTGGCTGCAAGTTACTCCTATAACAATACATTTAAAAGAAATTTCTACTTAGTAAGTTATATAAATCTTTTAATAAAGATTCCAATAAAACAAACAGATCAGAAATTGATCAATCAATAAAAGAAATACAGCATTTTGAATGTAAGTATCCAGAGCAATTCTTGGCGGCGATGTTAGCGGCGATGGGCCTAGTCATCTAATAGACCAAATATAAATAATAGAAAACCTACACACCTTTATCAGGGCCTCCTAGAAGGCCTTGCCTTGGTTCAAACTCTTTCACACTACCACAGGGGGATTGAGAAACGCGTTATTTACCTCAGTTTCCCCAGTAGGCCTACGAGAGTAGGCCTACTCTCTTGTGGTTGCTGTATCATACAGCAACCACAACCATTTTTTTCAGATAAAATAACAAGATAACTGAAAAAAATAATGTAAAACTAAATTTGTATTATATGCTATGGCAACACTCCCTGACGTGAGAGCCCTTTAAACGCGCGTAGGGCCAGGGTCATGACAAGATAATCAAATACATTTTAATAAAAACAATGATAATGATAATAATAAATACAAGAATTAATCCCAATATTTTCCTGGAGACCCAGAACCCAGGTCACCTACACTGTTGTAGCTACTGCGACTAACTACTACGTCAGTATTTTATTTATTTATTTATGATCATCTACACTGTTGTAGCTACTGCGACTAACTACTATGTCAGTATTTTATTTATTTATTTATGATCATTTGGACATTTTTCCGTAGGTGGCTAAAGCCGCACAGGTCTCTTGAAAGAGCCGCAGGTTGCCGACCGCTGTTATAACCCATCCCCTCGGGAGGATGCGTAGTACATGTGTACCTTGTGTGTATTGTGTACCGTGTGTAGCATAGTTCATTCATTGACAGAATGGGCAGTCTAGGCTATACCTATCTGCCTGTCTATTTGTCTACAGGGTTGACATGTGCCATGGTAAACATGGTACTTTGCACACAACACACCCTTACTTGTTACTACATATACTGTTACTCTCTTTCAATGCAATACAGATGGTGCATACTTATATTTTAAATGTCATGACAGCCGGACCCGGGAGGTCCCAGGATTCCGGGAGAAAAGTTTTCTCCCGGAATCCCGTGTTGTTAAAAACACGCCAAACGAAAACTTTAGTTGGAAGTGTTTACGTTGACGACAAATTGTAGAAAAAATCCAATTTAGATTATTAATAATAATTGAATACAGATATATTTTAGTATACAGTAATAACTTGAAATGTTGAGGATCCAAAGGATGAAAGAAACGAAGAAAGGATGGATATCAATAATCCTGAGAGCGTAGGCTAAACGATTGAGTGATCAAATTAAGTGATCTAATGAAGCAACCACCTCACTCCTTGGCCGCCGCCTTTCGATATTGGCTGTGCTGTTGTCGCCATTCCCTCAAGAACTGTCGCTTCCGCTCCACCGCCTGCAAGCGGGCCTTCAGGTAGGCCTCGACGGCGGCCACCTCGCCGGACGGGCCCACAACTCTCACGCTACGGGAGTGAGTGTTGGTGGGGGGGGGCACCGATACCCTCACGCTGGGGTATTTCCAAGCCAGTCCTAGAAGCTGCTCGCCCCCGGGGCCCACCAGGTGGTGCCGCGTGTTGGGTCTCACATCCACCACCACTTTGACTCTATTCTTCTTGTGCCGCTCGCCTGCCTCACGTAACTGTGCCTCGATAACCTCCAGGCGGCAGGTGATATCCTTGGCTGCGGCGGCCACCTGGCTCTTTGGGCCCTGGAGGCTGACGTGCTTGGCAGTGCGATCCTGGGGCAGGGGCACCGTCACGCGTACGTTGGGGAAGTCCTGCCGCAGTTTTTGGACAGTGTCCCCCCGCGGCCCGATGACATGCCGCCGTCTGCCCGGTGGCACGGCCAGCAACACCTTCACTTAGTCTTCCCTCCACGACTGCCGCACCTTGACGCAGGAGTCGTTACTTGAGGCTGCTTCACGCCGAGCCTTGACACGCTTCTTGGCAGGGGCGACGTTTGCCTCCACGCCCTAAGTGCATTCTTTCTTGGCACTTTCTTCGGCACTTCCTTCAGGCACCTCCTCAGATTTTACTTTTTTTTGGCACTTTTTTCGAGTGTTGCAGGCAGTGTGCCACTCGATGGACTCGTCCACTGTCTCCTCATCTTTAGGGGGAGTCTTCTTACGCTGGTTTTTGCGTTTTTTGCGAATAATTTTCCTTTCTGTGGGTGCCTCTTCGTCTTGTTGACTGCACTGAGGCTCCTGATCTACTTCCACAAGTGTTTTCTCAACGGAAACTACGTTTTCGTTTGGATTTTCGAACCTCTGCACCACCAAAAACAGAAAACTCAGCATGGAACACACTGCAAGGCCTGTCAGATAAGTTGTGAACATCTCGTGCCCGTGTTGAGCTTTGACGATTTGCTCCTAAAATGCACCCCAAGAAGCTCTTTGTCCGGCGGGAACTCGCCGGGGTTTCCCCGGGCTTTCGGGACCGCGCCGCCAGGCCTCCCAGCGGCTCCTGAGGCGGGGCGGGGCGCAGAGGCCCTCCCCCCAAACCATGACCCATATGTTTTTTCGTGCCTGCCAGGCATAGTGGCTGGAGGCCCTTCCTCCCATCCCCTGCGGGGATTTGGGGACCCCTTTTGGGGGTTTTGCCCAAAGGGGCGTCCTGCCACACGTTTCCCAAGGGGAGGGGGGTTGATGCCCCCACCACCGGGGGTAAAACACCACCACCGGGGACCCCTTGGGACAATGTTGACTTGGGAAGGGGTTCTTTTTTCCCATTTGATTTTATAATATATATGACCATAAAATATGCCCTATGAAAAAAAAACCCAGGGTTTTATCAATGAGAAGAAAGGGGATGGGGGGCGTCCACTCCCGAAAGCTTTTGAATGGGATACTAATGTTTAGGCTTCCCTATAGTCCAAAACTTTTGGGCTTCCCAAGGAGCGGGGGGAAATTACGATAAAATAACGACAATAAAAAATACGATCAAAAATACATAGACAATTTTAATATACGACAACGATATACTTTATTTATGTATATGTAGTACAGAGCTGGAACAAAATCATTCAAAAATCATTTGGGGCATACCCGGGGGCCACGCCCGCCTCGCCCATCCCCCGATCCCAAACTCGCGGGGTCCCACGCGCGAGACCCCTGCGGGCCCCTTCTTTCCCTACCAATCACTCTCGAAAAGGGAAACATCAATTTTGCCCCACCCAGCCTTGTGGGCCCCCTTTTTGGGCCTCCTCCACGCCGGATTGCCCTTCATACAGTAAAACCCGAGGGGAAAGGATGGTTTTTTCGGTAGCGTGCCACTTTGCCCCATAAGCCGAATTGGCGCTAGGGACTATCCCAAGGTAATAGGCCTTGATTCATCTCACGGTGCAATCCTGATTTGACACGAATCCCCCCAAATTTAAACCCCATGATTTTTTGCGAAGACTCTTATTACCAAAGGCATTGATTCGCCCTCTTAAAGTCCCTATTTAGTGTCCATGTTTCACAACCATAGAGAAAGGAACGGGGATCACAACGAATGAAGATCCGAACTTTGTCCTTCTGCCAGGTCCCGAAAAAACCCCAAAATACTCCCGTTTGGGGCAAGTCCATACACCTTTGGGCAAACCCAATCCGCCGAAAGACTTCTTGCGTGCCCCCGCCGTCATTATGGACTGCGCTCCCAAAGGTATGAAAAATTTTCCAAGATCCCCAAGTCCTCGCCACCCCTTTCCAATGAAAGAACTGTCCTCTTCCCCTGGGAAAGTCTCCACACACCTGGACCCTTGGGTCTTAAAGCCGGAGCCTCAAGTCCCAAGGCTTTGCCTCCTCGGGGCAGCGCCCCCGAGACCCCCAACCCGGGACCCCCAAGGACTCTGCAAAATTACTGCACATCGAAAAAACCCCAAATCAGGGGATCTTGGGGGTTGCCGCCCGGAGGGCCCCAAAATCACTTTGATCTACAACCTTTTTCCAATACCCAGTCCTAAAAGGGGTTAAAAAGTGATGGGGCAAGGACGCCCCCTTTTTCCCTTTACTCCTGTATTAAACGGAAAAAAAGCCGGAACACCTACCCCACCCCTTCCCCGCACTCCCCTTCCCAGAATACAGCCAAATTTAAATAAAAACCAATAGTCCCTGCGGGAAACCCCCCCCCCCCTCGAATTCGCAGAAACCCCAGATGACTCCCCGAGGGCAATGAGTCAAACGCCTTTTTTGAATCAATATGGCTGAAACACCCCCCTGTCAAAACTCACGTCGGCTTTCCCCCACCAGAAAACGAAGCGCTGGGAAAAACGGTCCGTTTTTTGGATTTAAACCAGGCTAAACCCCCAGACTGCTGAGGTCTCTTTTTGGCTTAAACCCAATGACGCAAAACCCTGTCACAATAGATGGGCAAAGCACCTTGCCTGGTAGGGCTGAGCGTGTAATCCCGGGGTAATTTTTTGCAGTTCCCTGAGGGCCCCTTTTTTCCATTTCTAATGGGAGGGAACCACCCCCCCTTTTTTTCCAGCCCAGGGGGAATGGTCCTGATTGCCACAGGGCCCATCAGACAGCATGAAACCCGCGGATAAAGGCCCTCCCCCCATTTTTTAGGAGCTCCGAAACTGATATTAAAAAACCCCAAAGGGGCCCTTTCCCCCCCCTCAATTTTGGGCTACCCCCTCTCTGATTTGGGTCATGAGGGGGGTGGGGTTTCGTCATTGGGAGGATGGGGCACCCAATTCCTGTAACCCAGTGGGTTAAGCTGCTCATTTTTGTAGGGTCCACCGTGAACAACTACCCAATGTTTTCACCCAACGAGCCACCCGGCCCATCCCTGCCCGACAAAGGTGCCCCCTCCCTGTTGGGAATAGCATTTCCGCCCGAAAAGGGGCCCTTTGGGAACGGACTTCTTCGGGGCTCGGTAGGGGGTCGGGGTCTTTACTTTTCAAAGGGCCCCCTCGATATCCTCAGCGAGACTCCTGACATACCTCTCCTTGTCTCTCCTCAGGGGGGTTTCAAGTCCGGCGTGAAAGAGCCCTGTGTTTGGTCCCCTTCCCAACCAGCCGGGCCCGCGCAAACTCCCCCCTCGATTTTTCTCCAGCTTCCCCGGGCCGAGAAAAAACCCCGCCTTGCCCCGGGGCGCTTTCTATAAAAACCCCTTTGGGCCGCCTGTAGAGTTTCACGTTGGAAGGTATCCCACATTTCTCCCAGGGTCCCCGAAAGCCCCGGGGGGGAGCACACCCAAACCGAGTTGAGATTTGGCCCCGGAAATACTCATGAGCACATGCCCAATCTTCAGTTTCTAAAGATAAAACACAGTAGGGTTTTACCTCTTGAAATTTTTCTGGATTTGGGACTAAAATTTTAAGGTAGCAACAACAAGCCCTGGGGTCTTTTCCCAAAAGACTCACCATCCGTAAACCCTGCATTTTCTGGGGGATCCTCCAACGAGTACTAAGGGAGATTGGAAAGATCCCCTTAGCTACCCCCCGGGCTTCCTATACCATGTCCGGGCGGTGAAGCTCTGGCCTCTGATCCCAAGAACCTCCCAATTCTTACCTTCGGATTTTCAAAGTTCAAAAGCAGAGCCCTGCCCGGTTTTTCTGGTATGGGAAAGCCATGGGGCCCAACACATTTAACTCGTCCCCCCAAATCTCTTCGGGTGCCAGTATAGCATTGAATCGCCCAAGAAAAATGGTGTGTCCCGAGGGGGGAACACGGGTTCCAAAACAGAGTCGAATTTTTGTTGTAGAACATCCCCTTTTCTCTTCAGTTTTACGCATCTGGGTAGGACGTAAAATTTTGAAAAAAGAGAAAAAAACCCCAGATGTTTTTCCCATCCTCACCCGCTTATACGCTCATCAACCGGGAACCTAAACCCAACCTGGGGCTGCTTTTTTCGGGAGATGCCTAAAAGCTACTCCCTGTACACGGGCCATTCTAAATTTTACCGGACCATAGTAGGTGAACCCCCCCCCGGCTAGCCTCGCCACGGGCCGGGTTTTTCCCCTTTCGTCTCAGAAAAGCCCCCATATTTTCCACCCTCACCTATTTGGCTCACCCAATACGGGTAGTCGAGGGAGGGGCCCGGGGGGAGGCTAAACGTTCCACGGCCCACACAAAGAAAAATCCGCGGGTTGACCCCCAAGTTTTTTTGGAGGGGCAGGCGCCGCTTCTGAAACCGTCCCGCCACCTCCATAAAAAAAATTTGGGGCTAGGGCGAACAAAATTTTTTTTCGAGTAAATATATTCCCAAGAGCGAACATTAAAGTTTTACCAAGTAAAGAAATATTTCAAAATGAAATTGAAAAAAAAAGGGAAATTTAAAATTCCCGAAAAAAATCGGGCGCCCCCGGGTGGGCTCAAACCACCAACCTTTCGGTTAACCCCCGAAGCGCAAACCCCAATTGTCCCCACGGGGGCCCTGAATAACATACGAAGTGCTTTTTAAAACATTGAATGAAATTTAAAAATAAAATACTAAGTATAGGGGAAAAAATTTGAAATTTAAATACTAAATACTAAAAACATTTTCGAATGTATATAAAACTAAATACATAAATTGCATTTAAATACATTTGTAAATACAATTTTTAAAAACCACACAAATTTTAACCCTGTCCGAAAAAAAGGAATTTTTCCTTTTTGGATTTCCTTTGATCTCTTTGGGTTTCCCCTTTGAAATTTCCCTTTTCAGGCCAAATTTCCTTTAAATAAGGAAATTTCCTTTAAAATGAAGCCCTGGTTTTACTGTAAAATTTAAGCAGGGGGTTTCCAGTAGTTGGGCGGGTTTTTTTGGCCCAAATTTTAAAACTCATAAAAAAATATTTTTCCTTTTTTTTTTTGAAAAATTAAATACATCTATTTAAAAACTCAAAAAAATATTTTAAAAATTGTATTTTAAAAAACATACAACCAAAAAATTAAATTTATAAATACATTTCTTTACCACAAAAAGTTTTAAATACGATATTTAAGTAAAAAAATTTTTTAAACCCACTGCAACCCCCGCTTTTTGGGGTGTGTGTGTGGGTGGTTTTGTGGGTTTTTGTGGTGTTTGGGGTGTGGTGTTGTGTTGTGTTGTGTTGTGTTGTTGGGGTGTGTGTTTTTGTTTTTTTCCCCTTTTGGGGTGAGTGGTTGTTTTTTGTGGGGTTTGGGTGGGTGTTTTTGTGTTTGTGTGTTGGTGTGTGTGTGGGTGTTGTGTGTGTTTTGGGGTGTGTGTTTTGTGTGTTTTGTGGGGTGTTTTGGGGTGTGTGTGGTGTGTGTTTTGTTGTTTGTTTTTGGTTTTGTTTTGGTGTGTGTTTTTGTGTGTGTGTGTTTGTGTTTTGGGGTTTGTGTTGTGTTTGTGTGTGTTGTGGGTGTGTGTTTGTGTGTGGGGTGTTGTGTTTTTGTGGGGTTTTTTGTGGGGCGTGTGTGTTTTTGTTGTTTTGTGTTGTGTTGTTGTGTTTTTTGTTTTTGTGTGGGGTGTGTGTTGTGGGGTTTATTTTTGGGGTGTGTGTGTGTGTGTTGTGTGTGTGTGTGTGTTTTTGGGGGGGTTTTTGGGGTTTTGTGTGGTGTGTTGGTTTTTTGGGGTGTGTGTTGTGATTGTGTGTGTTTATGGTGGTGTGTTTTTTTGTGTGTGTGTGTGGTTTTTTTGTTGTGTTGTGTTGTGTGTGTGGGGTTGGGGTGTGTGTGGGGTGTGTTGTGTGTGTGTGTGTGTGTGTGTGTTTTGGGGTTTTGGGTTTTGTTTGGGTTTTGTTGTGTTTTGTGTTGTGTGTGGTTGTGTTGTGTGTTTTGGTTATGTGGGGTGTGTGTTGTGGGTTTTGGGGTTTTTGTTGGGGTTGTGGGTTTTTGTGTGTGTGTGGTGGTGTGTGTTGTTGTGGTGTGTGTGTGTGTTTGTTTTGTTGTGGGGTTTTGGGGGTTGTGTGTGTGTGTGGGGTGTGGGTGTGTGTGTGTGTGTTGTTGTGGTTTTTGTTGTGTTGAGTTGTGTTTTGTTGTGTGGGGTGTGGTTTTTGTCCCTTTTTTGTGTGTGTGTGTTGTGTGTGTGTTTTGTGTTGTGTTTGTGGGTTTTGTGGGGTGTTTTTGGGGTGTGTGTATTTGTTTGTTTTTTTGTGTGTGTGTGTGTGTTGTATGTGTGGTGTTTTGTTGGGGTGTGGTGTGTGTGTGTGTTTTGTGTGTGTGTGTGTGGGGTGTGTTGGGTGTGGTGTTTGTGTTGTGTTGTGTTGGGGTTTTTTGTTGTTTTTTGTTTTTGTTTTGTTTTGTTTTGTTTGTGTGTGTGTTGTTGTTTTTGTTTTTTGTTTGTGTGTGTGTGTTGTGTGTTTTTGGGGTTTTTTGTTGTATTGTGTTGTGCTGTGTTGTGTTTGGGTTTTTGTGTTTTTGTGTGTTATAAGGAATTAAAAGATAGGAGATAATTTTCATCCCTTATAATCCAGAAAAAGGTTTAAATTGGGGACCGCCTCTCCTCTTTCCCAAAGTTAACCCCCTTTAGGCCCAGAACGTAATATCCATTGTAATTTGAGTACCATTAGACGATTTTATTGACTATAAGCAATATTTTATAGAAATGACCTGTTTAGTATCCTTGTCCACTAACTAATATGGTATATTCAATTACTTTTCGTAATTTTATGGCTCCACAACAGACAATTTTATTTAGCAAAGGAAAGATTTTGGGCGTGAAGGGGTTAAAGATGAAGTTTATTTTGTTAATTTAGGTGCCGGAATTAGAATTTTTTTATTAGTTTTTAAGATGGTTACAATTTTCGCAGAACATCAGAAAAACGAAAACAAGATGTCATTTGATCTGATTAAGACATTATTTTTTCCTATATCAATATTTTGGAATCCTTCTTTACATCATACTGATCAAAACAAACTTAAAAGATTCAACATTGGTTAAACATTGAGCAAGTAGTCTTATAGAAAGAAGTATTGGAAACCAGTCAAAAAGTCATTCTGAGAAAACGTTTCTCAAAGATTGGCTGCAAGTTACTCCTATAACAATACATTTAAAAGAAATTTCTATTTATTAAGTTATATAAATCTTTTAATAAAGATTCCAATAAAATAAACAGATCAGAAATTGATCAATCAATAAAAGAAATACAGCATTTTGAATGTAAGTATCCAGAGCAATTCTTGGCGGCGATGTTAGCGGCGATGGGCCTAGTCATCTAATAGACCAAATATAAATAATAGAAAACCTACACACCTTTATCAGGGCCTCCTAGACGGCCTTGCCTTGGTTCAAACTCTTTCACACTACCAAAGGGGGGGTTTGAGAAACGCGTTATTTACCTCAGTTTCCCCAGTAGGCCTACAAGAGTAGGCCTACTCTCTTGTGGTTGCTGTATCATACAGCAACCACAACCAATTTTTTCAGATATAATAACAAGATAACAAAAAAATAATGTAAAACTAAATTTGTATTACATGCTATGGCAACACTCCCTGACGTGAGAGCCCTTTAAACGCGCGTAGGGCCAGGGCACTGATCTATATAACATGGATCGCGGAAGCCTGGCTCAGCACTGGTTCCAACTGTCCGCCATCTTGTCGTAACCAAAACAAAGCCTAGTTTCTGCGGCTCGCATTGCTGTCTATCTGGTGTTATCGCCTCGTCATGCCAAGTTGTGCTTGCTGTCTGGCTGTATTATCACCTCGTCATGCCAAGCTGTGCTGCTATGTCCTGTACAAACAGACCAGGACCTGGAAGTGGCAAATCTTTCCACCTGTGAGTAACACCACACACACACACACGCACCCACCACACACACACACACCCACCACACACACCCACCACACACACCCACACACACACCCACCCACCCACCCACACACACGCACCCACCACCAAGGGCGTAGCCAGGAAAAATAATTGGGGGGGGGCCACCTCCCAATGATGATTGAGGGGTGGGTGGCGAGCGAAGCGAGCCTTATCAGCTGGGGGTCTGGGAGGCGCTGTAAGCCCCCGAGAAATTTTTTTGAAGATATGACTTAATTGGTGGGCATATTGAGCCCTATTGGGGGTCATTTATTGGTTCTTTGCATGATATTCAATATAGTAAAATTGATGAAATTATACCATACACTCCTAAAGTAGATGTGTTGAATTGGGGGGGCGCATGGCCCCGCCCCATTGGACCACCCCCACTGGCACGCCCTTGCCCCACCGACCACCACACACACCACCACCANCATCAACACCACCATCAACACCACCACAACACCACCTCAGCACCACCATCAACACCACCATCACCACCACCATCAACACCACCATTCAACACCACCACCAACACCACCTTCACCACACCACAAAAAATCAACACCCTTCAACACCACCACCATCAACACCACCATCAACACCAACACATATGCCTTATTTATATTTTCAGAGAGAAGAAAGTATAATAAACTTTTGAAACCTGAAGTCCTCTTTTATACCTATAAGCTATAATCATACTAAGGGTATAATGGATTAGAGTACGAAGGTATATATATCATTTAGAATACCCTTTAGCAGGGTATTCCTAGGTATAGAAAGGGTATACAAGGGGTATTCCTAGTGTCTAAAATAGTATACCCTATAGGAGTATATTAGAACTATGATATACCCTTTACATTATACCCTTTCAAGGGTATAACATATACTTATAATACCCCTATGTAAGGGTATTGTAAGTATATGTTATACCCTTGCAAGGGTATAATGTAAAGGGTATATCATAGTTCTAATATACCCCTATAGGGTATGCTATTTTAACCAGTAGGAATACCCCTTGTATACCCTTTCTATACCTTTAATTTTTTACAGTGTACTCTCTTTCAATGCAATACAGATGGTGCATACTTATATTTTAAATGTCATGACAACCGGACCCGGGAGGTCCCAGGATTCCGGGAAAACAGTTTTCTCCCGGAATCCCGAGATGTTAAAAACACGCCAAACGAAAACTTTAGTTGGAAGTGTTTACGTTGACGACAAAATGTAGAAAGAAAACAATTTAGATTATTAATAGTAATTGAATACAGATATATTTTTGTGTACAGTAATAACTTGAAATGATGAGGATGCAAAGGATGAAAGAAACGAAGAAAGGATGGATATCAATGATCCTGAGAGCGTAGGCTAAACGATTGAGTGATCAAATTAAATGATCTATTGAGGCAACCACCTCACTCCTTGGCCGCCGCCTTTCGATATTGGCGGTGCTGTTGTCGCCATTCCCTCAAGAACTGTCGCTTCCGCTCCACCGCCTGCAAGCGGGCCTTCAGGTAGACCTCGACGGCGGCCACCTCGCCGGGCGGGCCTATGGGAGTGAGTGTTGGTGGCGGGGGGCACCGATACCCTCACGCTGCGGTACTTCCAAGCCAGCCTTAGGAGCTGATCGCCCCCGGGGCCCACCAGGTGGTGCCGCGTGTTGGGTGCCACATCCACCACCACTTTGACTCTATTCTTCTTGCGCCGCTCGGCTGCCTCACATAACTGTGCCTCGATAACCTCCAGGCGACCGGTGATATCCTTGGCGGCGGCGGCCACCTGTCTCTTTGGGTCCTCGAGGCTGACGTGCTTGGCGGCGCGATCCTGGGGCAGGGGCACCGTGACGTGCACGTTGGGGAAGTCCTGCAGCAGTTTTTGGACAGTGTCCCCCCGCTGCCCGATGACATGCCGCCGTCTGCCCGGTGGCAAGGCCAGCAACATCTTCACCTAGTCTTCCCTCCACGACTGCTGCACCTTGACGCGGGAGTCGTCCCTTGAGGCTGCTTCACGCCGAGCCCTGACACGCTTCTTGGCAGGGGCGACGTTTGCCTCCACGCCCTTAGTGCCTTCTTTCTTGGCACTTTCTTCGGCACTTCCTTCAGGCACCTCCTCGGATTTTACTTCCTTTTGGCACTTTTTCCGAGTGTTGCAGGCAGTGTGCCACTCGCCGGACTCGTCCACTGTCTCCTCATCTTTAGGATGAGTCTTCTTACGCTGGCTTTTGCGTTTTTTGCGAATAATTTTCCTTTCTGTGGGTGCCTCTTCGTCTTGTTGACTGCACTGAGGCTCCTGATCTACTTCCACAAGTGTTTTCTCAACGGACACTACGTTTTCGTCTGGCTTTTCGAGCCACTGCACCACCAAAAACAGAAAACTCAGCATGGAACACACTGCAAGGCCTGTCAGATAAGTTGTGAACATCTCGTGCTCATGTTGAGCTTTGACGATTTGCTCCTCAATGCAGCCAAGAAGCTGCTTTGTCCTGCAGGAACTCGCTAGGAGTTTCCACCAGTCTTCGGTGACCAGCGCCGCGCAGGCCTCCAGCGGCTCCTGAGGCGGGGCGGGGCGCACAGGCCCTAGCCACCACCAGTGAGCCATACGCTTACGTGCCTGCCAGGCAGTAGTGGCGTGGAGGCCCATGTCCTCCCATGCCTGCAGGGCCTCGGGCACCCTCTTGGCGTTGTCCAAGGCGTCCTGCCACACGCTTCCGAGGAGGGCGGTGATGCCCACCACCACCAGGGTGAACACCACCACCGGGGACACCTTGACAATGATTGACTTCAGAATGGTTTTATTTTCCATTTGATTTTATAATATATCAATCAATGACCAAAACACCATGTTTATCACATGAGAAGAAAAGGGATGGTGGCGTCCACTACCGCAGCGTGAATCGGATACTAATGTTTAGGCTTCCCTATAGTCACGAAACTGTTGGCTTGCCAAGGCAAAAGGGGGCAATATACGATATAATATACGACAATATGATAATACGTTACAATATACAATATACAATATAATATACGACAGACGATATACATTTATTTATGTATATGTAGTACAGAGCTGGGCACTAAATACATTCAATCAATCATTGGGGGCATACGCCGGGGGGCGCGTCGCCTCGCCCACCCTACGACGCCAATCCCGGGGGTCACCACGCGCGAGTTCCCATGCAGGCTTCTTTCCCATACCAAGCAGCTCTCGACAAGAAACATCAACTTGCTCCAGCCACGAGCCTTGTGGGCGCCCCCTTGGCCTCCTTCACGCCGGATTGTCTCTTACAGATATAACCCGATGGGAAGGGTCGGTTTCAGGGTAGCGTGCCACATGCCCATATAGCCGAAGTTGGCGCTGACGGACTATGCAGGTAATAGGCCTCGATTCAGTCTCACGGTGCAATCGCTGATATGACACGTAATCATCCCAGCGATACCCCATGATTCTGCGAAGACACTTATTACCAAAAGCATTGATTCGTCTCTTCAAGTCACTATTTAGTGTCCTTGTCCCACAACCATAGAGTAAGACAGGGATCACAAGCGACTTGAAGATCCGGATCGTTGTCCTTCTGCACAGGTACCGACAACGCCAAATACTCCCGCTAAGCGAGTCCATAACACTGTGGGCTATGCCAATCCGCCGTAAGACTTCTTGACGTGACCCGCCGTCATTATGGACTGCGCTACCAAGCTATGTAAAACTTTCCATGATCTCAATGTCCTCGCCACACGCATGAACAGACTGTACTGCTTCATCTAGCAAGTCTCCAAATGCCTGGACCTTGGTCTTGAGCCAGGAGACCTCAAGTCCCAAAGGCTTTGCCTCCTCGTGCAGCGCCTCGAGAGCCATCACCAGGACCTCCAGCGACTCAGCAAAGATTACTGCATCATCGGCAAAAACAAGATCAGTGATCTTGGTTTTTGCCGACGGATGCCCCATAATCACTTTGATCTACAACCTTGTCCAATACCAGTCCATACAAGCGTTGAAAGTGATTGGGCAAGGACGCATCCTTGCCTCACTCCTGTATTCAACAGAAAGAACTGGATACACCTGCCCCACACTTCACAGCACTCTCAGTCCCAGAATACAGACCAGCTATCAAACCAATAGTCCCTGCAGGAATCCCGCGAAGTCGCAGAAGATCCCAGAGTGACTCACGATGCACTGAGTCAAACGCCTTCTTGAGATCAACATAGGCTGCATGTATCCCCTGTCGAAACTCACGTCGGCGTTCCACCAGGACACGAAGCGCTAGGATACGGTCCGTTGTTGACTTACCAGGCGTGAACCCAGACTGCTGAGGTCTCTGATGCTTCACCAGATGACTGCGAATTCGTGTCAGCAATAGATGGGCAAGCACCTTGCCTGGTACGCTGAGCAGTGTAATACCGCGGCAATTGTTGCAGTCCTGACGGTCCCCTTTCCCTTTCCAGATAGGGACGACCACCCCCTTTTCCAGTCAGGAGGAATGGTACCTGATTGCCACACGGCAGTCAGGACAGCACGCAACCCGCGGATCATGGCCTCACCCCCAGCTTTGAGGAGCTTCGCACTGATATTACAAACACCAGCTGCCTTTCCACCCTTCAACATTGCTACAGCCTCTCTGACTTCGTCAAGAGAGGGTGCGGTTTTGTCAATGGGAGGATCGGCAGCCACTGCCTGTAACCCAGTGGTGTGAAGCTGCTCAGTTGGAGGGTCCACCGTGAACAACTGCCCAAAGTACTCAGCCCAACGAGCCATCTGCCCATCCATGTCCGCCACGAGGCGCCCATCTGCTGTTCGAATAGCACTCGCCCGAGAAGGAGACTTGGAACGGAGCTTCTTCAGGGCTCGGTAGGCGGGTCAAAGGTCATTAGCGTTCAAATGACCCTCGACATCCTCAGCGAGACTCCTGACATACCTCTCCTTGTCTCTCCTCAGGAGGGTTCTAGTCCGGCGTGACAGAGCCCTGTGCTGGTCCCGGTTCCCAGCCAGCCTGGCAGCGCGACTCTCCTCGATATTCTCCAGCGTCTCCGTCGAGACAAAACCACGCCTTGACCTCGGGCGCTCCCCAATACACTCCTTGGCAGCCTGTAGAGTTTCACGTTTGAAGGTATCCCACAGTTCTACAGGGTCCCCGAGAGCACCGAGCATATCAAACCGAGTTGAGACTGCAACCGCATACTCATGAGCACATGTCAAGTCCTTCAGTTTCTCAAGATGAAACACAGTATGGTTACCTCTTGAGATTCTTCTGGACTTGACATGAAGCTTAAGGGTAGCAACAACAAGTCTGTGATCTGTTCCAAAGAACTCAGCACTCCGGTAAACCCTGCAGTTCTGAAGGATCCTCCAACGAGTACTAACGAGGATGTGGGCGATCTCCTTAGCTACCCCTCCGGCATTACTATACCATGTCTAGCGGTGAAGCTCTGGCCTCTGATACCAAGAACCTGCAATTCTCAACCTTCTGGATCTTGCAAAGTTCAGAAGCAGAGAACTGTTGGTGTTTCTGGTACCGGAGCCATGGGGACCAACACATAACTCGTAGCCATCTCTTACAGTGCCAGTAGTAGCATTGAAGTCGCCCAAGACAATGAGTGTGTCCCGAGGAGGACACTGGTCTAAAACAGAGTCGAGTTTGGCGTAGAACATCTCCTTCTTTTCAGTTTTACGCATCTCAGTAGGAGCGTACACTGCAACAAGAGACATGAAACCCAGAGTGCGTTTCATCCTCACCCGCATTATACGCTCATCAACCGGAGTAACCTCAACAACTGACGGCTGCAGTTTGCTGGAGATGCCTATAGCTACTCCCCGTACAGGGTGACCATTGCTCATGCCGGACCAGTAGTAGGTGTAACCCCCACTGCTAGTCTCGCCACTGCCAGGCCTCCTCGTCTCAGAGAGTCCCACTATATCCACCCTCAGCCTACTGAGCTCGCCCTATAGGAGAGGTAGTCGATGATCGTCTGAGAGGCTCAGAACGTTCCAAGAGCCCACACGAAGAACCCTCCGCAGGTTGATCCCAGGAGTGATTCGACGGCAGGCGCCGCTTCTGCACCGCCCCGGCCACTCCCATAATAAAAAGTTGGGCTAGGGCGAACACATTCTTATTTCGAGTAAATATATTGCAAGAGCGAATCAGTCAAGATTTACCAAGTAAAGAAATAATCGAAATGTAATTGAAAAATAAAGAAAATTAAATTTGAAAAGATCGTGCGCCCCCGGGTGGGCTCGAACCACCAACCTTTCGGTTAACAGCCGAACGCGCTAACCAATTGTGCCACGGAGGCATGAGATAACATACGAAGTGCTTGTTAAACATTGAATGTATTTAAATACTAAATACTAAGTACATCGGAGAAATGTATTAATTAAATACTAAAAATACAATAAAATTTGAATTTAAATACATTTGTAAATACTTTTAAATGCACCCAAATTTTAACATGTCCGAAAAAATGGAGTTTCCTTAGGATTTCCTAAGATCTCTTTGGGTTTCCTTAGAAATTTCCTTCTCAGGCCTAAATTTCCTTAAAATATGGAAATTTCCTTTAAAGTGGAAGCACTGGTTCACTGTAACATCAGGGTTGTCAGATAGCTGGGCGGGTTTATGGCCAAATTATCTCATAAAAAAGTATTTACCTTTTTATTTTATGAATAATTAAATACAATCTATTTAAATACTCAGTAAAGTATTTAAATACTGTATTTAAATACATGACAAACAATGTATTTATAAATACATTTCTAAATACACAATGTATTTAAATATGTATTTAAGTAAAATGTATTTAAATACTGCACAGATCTGGTTCTGTGTGGTGTGTGTGTGTTTGTGTGTGTGTGAGTGTTTGTGTGTGTTGTGTGTGTGTGTGTGTGGTTGTGTGTGTTTGTTGTGTGTGGTTGTGTGTGTGTGTGTGTGTGTTGTGTTGTGTTGTGTTGTGTTGTGTGTGTGTGTGTGTGTGTTTGTGTGTTGTGTTGTGTTGTGTTGTGTTGTGTGTGTGTGTGTGTGTGTGTGTGTGTGTGTGTGTGTGTGTGTGTGTGTGTGTGTGTGTGTGTGTGTGTGTGTGTGTGTGTGTGTGTGTGTGGTGTGGTGTGGTGTGGTGTGGTGTGTGTGTGTGTGTGGTGTGGTGTGGTGTGGTGTGTGTGGTGTGGTGTGGTGTGGTGTGGTGTGGTGTGGTTGTGGTGTTGTGGTGTGGTGTGGTGTGGGTGGTGTGGTGTAAGGATATTAAAGATAGGAATGTGTAAATTACATCATTGTAATCCAGAAACAGGTGACTTGCGACCGCCTCTCCTCTCCAATGGTTAACCCCTTGAGGCCCAGAACGTAATATCCATTGTAATTTGGGTACCATTAGACGATTTTAGTGACTATAAGCAATATTTTATAGATATGACCTGTTTAGTATCCTTGCCCACTAACTAATATGGTATATTCAGTTACTTTTCGTAATTTTATGGCTCCACAACAGACAATTTTATTTAGCAAAGGAAAGATCTTGGGCGTGAAGGGGTTAAAGAGGAAGTTTATTTTATTAATTTGGTTGCCGGAATTATAATTTTTTATTAGTTTTCAAGATGTATACAATTTTCGAAGAACATAAAAAAAAAAAAAAAAAATGTCATTTGATCTGATTAAGACATTTTTTTTCCTCTATCAATATTTTGGAATCCTTCTTTACATCCTACTGATCAAAACAAACTTAAAAGATTCAACCTTGGATAAACATTGAGCAAGTAGTCTTATAGAAAGAAGTATTGGAAACCAGTCAAAAAGTCATTCTGAGAAACTTTCTCAAAGATAGGCTGCAAGTTACTCCTATAACAATACATTTAAAAGAAATTTCTACTTAGTAAGTTATAAATCTTTAATAAAGATTCCAATAAACAAACAGATCAGAAAATGATCAATCAATAAAGAAATACAGCATTTTGAATGTAGGTATCCAGAGCAATTCTTGGCGGCGATGTTAGCGGCGATGGGCCTAGTCATCTAATAGACCAAATATAAATAATAGAAAACCTACACACCTTATCAGGGCCTCCTAGAAGCCTTTGCCTTGGTTCAAACTCTTTCCACAACTACCAAAGGGGGGTTTGAGAAACGCGTTATTTCCCTCAGTTTCCACAGTAGGCCTAAGAGAGTAGGCCTACTTCTCTTGTGGCTGCTGTATCATACAGAACCACCAACCATTTTTCAGATAAAATAACAAGATAACTGAAAAAAATAATGTACAACTAAATTTGTTTTATATGCTATGGCAACACTCCCTGACGTAAGAGCCCTTTAAACGCGCGTAGGGCCAGGGTCATGACAGATAATCAAATACATTTTTAATAAAAACAATGATAATGATAAGAATAAATACAAGAATTCATCCCAATATTTCCTGGAGACCCCGGAACCCAGGTCACCTACACTGTTGTAGCTACTTTCGACTAACTACTATGTCAGTATTTTATTTATTTATTTATGATCATCTTACACTGTTGTAGCCCACTGCGACTAATACTATGTCAGTTTTTTTATTTTTTATTTATGATCATTTGGGACATTTTTTTCCGTAGGTGGCTAGAGCCGCACAGGTCTCTTGAAAGAGCCGCAGGTTGCCGACCGCTGTCATAACCCATCCCCTCGGGTGGATGCGTAGTACATGTGTACCTTGTGTGTATTGTGTACCGTGTGTAGCATAGTTCATTCATGGACAGAATGGGCAGTCTAGGCTATACCTATCTGCCTGTCTATTTGTCTACAGGGTTGACATGTGCAATGGTAAACATGGTACTTTGCACACAACACACCCTTACTTGTTACTACATACACTGTAAAAAATGTAGGGTATAGAAAGGGTATAACTGGGGAATAAGGTATAATTTCGAGCTAAAATACCCGTAGCTTCACCAAAACCCCTCTCAGTCAAGAGGAGGGGTATTTTAATGCATTTTTATACCCTTCATTAGACTCAGTCAAGAGAAGGGGTATTTTAATACACATTTATAATACCCTTCATTAGACTCTGTCACAAATGTGCTTGGTAAGCTTATAAAATGTAAGCCTTGACAGGCATTGTAACTCCTTATCAAATTACCACATTGTTACACTGAACATATAATACGACAAAAAAAGGTAATAAAAATGTATCAATTTCGAGATATTAATATTTTTTGAAAATATCACGAGTTATCTTGGGTAGCGGTACTTGGCAACTAAAAAGCTGCCAAAAGTCGCTTGAACATATCATCGCCGTTTCGCACTGCCATATGTATATATATATATATATATATCCCTACAGGTACAATTATACAAATATACTTTGTTGGTGCTGAGTCACTGGTGCCCCGCGCCAATTTTTGCCGTCAAACGACATTCGCGGGTGAGCATCTTAGCAAGTGAGCGAGGAAAACATGGATGCAGCCGAGTGTAGCTGTGGATAATCTCCTGTCCTCCTTTGTGCCTCCTTTGGATTTCATCAACAAGCAGCTGACCATGGTAAGCACAATAATGTGGCCGTTGTTATAAACTTAAGTCTATGTATCAGAGCCGGCCTAAACCATTATAGAGCCCTAAGCAGAATTTGATTTGGATCCCCAAACCCGACTGTATTGACTATGGTTGCTTAATCATTCGAAAACTTCAAATCTTACATCTTTTTATCAATGTTATTACTTGTATTTGTGTGGTGCAGTTCACATGAAAAAATAATTGATGTAATAAAATCATGTGTTCAACTGGCTTCCCTCTGGTGTAATTGAAATAAAATTCCATTGAGAAATTATCGCATGAAGCGTGTTTTGTACTGGAAGAAGTGCCTTTTTAGCCCACCCAGAACACCGTTACGCTGGGACAATGAAATAGGCTGCGGAACAGGTAATACATTATTATCTAGAAAACCATCCGTCATTTCACATAACGTTATAAATGAATAAAGTTCATGATTTTAACAGGCTTACCTGTGGTGTAATCGAAATAAAAATCTATTGAGAAATGATTGCATGAAGCGTATTTTTCACTTTGAGAAGTGCCTTTTAGCCCACCCAGAAAACCGGTAATACATTATTTTCTCGAGAACCGTGTGTTATTTCACCAAACATTGATTAAGAAAAATCCAGATTTCAACAGGCTTCCCTGGGGTGTAATCGAAATAAAAATCTATTGAGAAATGAGCGCATTATGCGTGTTTTGAGTTCATAATTCCATGCTGCTTAAATCTTATGAATATAATAACTCGAAAACCGGGTTATCTTTCACAACACGTTATAGATGAATTGAAATGAAGATTTTAACAGGCTTGCCTGATGAAGACTTTAACAGGCTTGCCTGTGGTGTAGGCAGATTAAAAATCCGTCGAGAAATGACCTGTTGAATGTAAGTGTGTGTGTGTGAAATGTCTCTGAATGTATTATATTGTGTCTGAATTTATTACATCAAGTGTCGCCACCTTCAACACTACCATCAACACCACCACCACCATCAACACCACCATCACCACCACCATCAACACCTTCAACACCACCACCATCAACACCACCATCAACATCACCTTCAACACCACCTTCAACACCACCATCAACACCACCACCATCATCACCACCACCACCATCAACATCACCACCTCAACCACCATCATCAACACCACCATCAACACCATCATCAACACCACCATCAACACCACCTTCAGCACCACCTTCAACACCACCTTCAACACCACCATCAACACCACCATCAACACCACCACCAACACCACCTTCAGCACCACATCAACACCACCATCAACACCACCATCACCACCATCAACCCACCTTCAACAACCACCATCAACACCACCTTCAACACCACCTTCAACACCACCACCAACACCACCACCAACACCACCATCAACACCACCTTCAACACCACCACCAACACCACCATCAACACCACCTTCAACACCACCACCATCAACACCACCATCAACACCAACACATATGCCTTATCTATATTTTCAGAGAAGAAAGTATAATAAACTTTTGAAACCTGAAGTCCTCTTTTATACCTATAAGCTATAATCATAGCTAAGGGTATAATGGATTAGAGTACGAAGGTATATATATCATCTAGAATACCCTTTAGCAGGGTATTCCTAGGTATAGAAAGGGTATACAAGGGGTATTCCTAGTGTCTAAAATAGTATACCCTATAGGGTATATTAGAACTATGATATACCCTTTACATTATACCCTTTCAAGGGTATAACATATACTTATAATACCCCTATGTAAGGGTATTGTAAGTATATGTTATACCCTTGCAAGGGTATAATGTAAGGGTATATCATAGTACTAATATACCCCTATAGGGTATGCTATTTTAACCAGTAGGAATACCCCTTGTATATCCTTTCTATACCTTTAATTTTTTACAGTGTATAAGAGTGCCACGGGTGGGGTGGGGGGAGGGTCGTCGCCCGGGTCCGCGGGGGTCGAGTGTGCTACCTCACCGAGCAGGCAGCGTCGATAAGGGGTGTCGGCTCCCTTCGAGCGTGCTCCTTAATGCTTGGCCACTGGCCGTGCTCACAGCTCTTCCATCAAGCACGTGTTTGTGTGTACTTGCGTCTCAATAATTTTTCTTTCTCTTTTCGTTTGGTTCAATTGCATACATAAGCGGAAAGAATTCCGCTCCTTTGACCCACCATTGGGCGATGCTTGTCGTGGTAACTCAAAAGATCAAGAGAGCCACAATTCACTGGCATGCTAATGCGCCGAGTGCCGCGTCCTCTGCCTGAATCACCACCCGAAGCGCACATTTCTGCCTCCCGCTCCAACATGCTACCTTGATTCTTTTGTAATCATACTCGTCATTTCACTTCATTTTGCACTAGTGCGTTTTCTCTCCACAACAAATAAAGCTTTGAGCCTCGTAACGTACGTACTCATTAATTTAGCATTCCATTAAGGCCTTTGTAATAAGTATACATTATTTACGAACATGGCGTTTCGCGCAATGAATGTTCTCCATGTTTTCCAGATTTATATGTGCGTGTTTGGTCGCCTTGCTGCCGAAGCCCTGCGTTCCTGGCAGCCGTGTCGATAATTGCCTCGGCATATGTAAGCGTTAATTAATATCGAGGATCTTTATGACTCGCTATTATGAATGCCAAACTACACGCTTAGCATTACCAGTCGTGGTTCCGAGGGTGCTTATGGGACGCTTACATCGCTGGTTTGATCTCGTCCATTGAGTTGGTACACACGATGCCAAAGGCGTAACATCCCCCGCCACATCACCCATGTTTAATGTTTACCCTTCGTGTCTCGCGCCATAAACTCACAGAAACGGTTGCGATAGCAGATGTGAAAGCTGCTCTCTTGCTACAGTGAGTGGTGGCGAGCCGTGCCAAAGCCGTCTGTATGTAAAAGCCTGCGCCTGAGATTGATGACGTCACGGACGGAGTCTGTACGAGGCCACCGAGATGACAAGTTTACCTACCTAATTATATGTTTATCAGTATAAAGATATATTGTTATCTTGGGAAATGTTTGTTCTATAATATTATCAAATAAAAACCCGTAAAACACACTAAAGAAATGCCATTATGAGACTCAAGAAATATGCATGAACTTAAACTCTTCGCCATTTAATATTTTTCTCGCAAACATTTTACATGGAGAACATCAATAGAAGCGGAATTTAGTTAGCTTTCCATTGCTATATTTTATTTTCTGATAAATGAATTAGCAGCATGCATAAATTAGCGTTAACTAAATACATAACATCATGAAATCGGGTAATTTCGTACCTAATATATGTTTATCAGTATAAAAGATATAGTTATCTTCGGAAATGTTTGTTCTATAATATTATCAAATAAAAAACCGTAAAACAGACTAAAGAAATGCCATTATGAGACTCTCAAGAAATATGCATGAATTTTAACTCTTCGCCATTTAATATTTAGCTCCAAAACATTTTACATGGAGAATATCAATAGAAGCGGAATTTAATTATCTTTCCATTGCTATATTTCGTTTTGTGATAAATGAATTAGAACCATACATAAATTAGCGTTAACTAACTAAAAAGATCATGAATTCGGGTAATTTTTCCCGATTGATGATGTTATTTATTTAGTAAACGCTAATGTATGTATGGTTCTAATTCATTTATCAGAAAACAAAATATAACAATGGAAAGTTAATTACATTCCGCTTCTATTGATATTCTCCATGTAAAATGTTTTCCAGCAAAATATTAAATGGCGAAGAGTTAAGTTCATGCATATTTCTTGAGTCTCATAATGGCATTTCTTTAGTGTGTTTTACGGTTTTTTATTTGATAATATTATAGAACAAACATTTCCAAAGATAACAGTATATCTTTTATACTGATAAACATATATTAGATAGGAAATTACCCGATTTCATGATGTTATATATTGAGTTAACGCTAATTTATGCATGCTGCCAATTCATTTATCAGTAAACGAAATATATCAATGGAAAGCGAATTAAATTCCGCTTCTATTGATATTCTCCATGTAAAATGTTTTAGAGAAAAATATTAAATGGCAAAGAGTTAACAGTGGGTGAAAGGTGGGTGCAATGAGAGCCGTACCGCCCGTACATCCTCACTCGCTGAAAGCTCGGCTCCTACTGACTTGTGGAGCAGACTCTGCTACTGACGTCACGTCCATCCCGCTCTCCCAGACGCAGGCTTTTACATAGAGAAGGCTTTGGCCGTGCAGGGTTAGGGGAGAGGTTTGTAATGCAAGCGGGGGACGTTTGAAAGCTGTGAACCCCAAACACAGCATCTCCTTAAATGGAGCTTTGACTACAGTGAATTACAAATCTCCCATGAATCTGCACGCTCAAGGCAGAGACACTCGCGGCCACCCACAGCTGCAGGGTCTAGACTCTAGAATCACTGAGGCAATCTACGGTCTGGTCATGACGCCCCCGATGCTTCGCCAATCACTATGAATGCCGCCTCCCCGGTGCCTCGCCGGTCATGCCACATATCGCAGTCGTGGCGCTATTTTTCAAGTCACTAATAATTACTACCTATTGCATGGCATGTAGAGGATAATTGCGAGGTGTTGGTGGCGTAGCGTGATGCTGTAGGAAGGATGGTATATAGTAGCTACTAGAGGGGCACGTAAGAGGGTTAGAACTAGAGAACACGAGAAATAACGCAGGAAAATACACCACAGGTAGTGGTGTTGGTGGAGCTTACATTCAAGCAGCGTTGCCGCTGTTCCGCCTTCAAGCAGCGGAACACAATATTTTCACATCATGTATGTCTTCCATTACTAATATTGTCTTCCAGAATCACTGATAATAAATATATTTTAAAACAGACCTTGGAAACAGCATTATTTTGATATTGCAAAACTTAGTTACGTATAATGTTCTATAAATTGTGGCACCACTGCTCCCGCATTCTGGAGAAAGCCCGCCTAAAGAATTGGCGGCTCCGAATCTTGGGGGCTAGAGACGCACGTCTTTCAAGGTCACACAAGCAGGAAGTGACGTTACGGTGACGTCACGATGACGTCACGTTGTCAAGACGCACGTAGCAAATACGTGTAGTCTGAACCCCGCATTAATCTTCTCCCTTTCTACGTTCATTCCTTCCCTCCATGGCTTATACCTTGCCCCCATATCTGTTCTTCTGTCCCAACTACCTCTCCCAAGTCTACCATTCCTCCTATTGTCCTCCGCTCTCACTTTCTTGAACACCTTTCCACTCATTCCTCTAGCACCCATGTCTACACTGACGGTTCTAAATCCCACTCTGGTTCTGGCTTTGCTGTCCTCTTCCCCTCTCTTCATTATCAATAACAACTACCTACAGAATTCACTGTTCTTACAACGGAATTGTACGCCATCCTCTTCGCCTTGAAACGCATACTTTTCTACCCATCCTGTTCCTTCACTATCTTCACTGATTCCCGCAATTCCCTTTCTCTTATACAATATCTTCGCTCACTTCACCCTCTTGTTCGGGAGATCCAAGACTGGTTATTCCGACTATCCATACGCCACAAAACAATTTGCTTCTGCTGGGTACCGAGTCACGTGGGTATCTCGGGCAACGAACGCGTTGATTCTTTGGCGCGCTCAGCCACTATGTCCCATTGCCCCCGTTTCTCAAACTTGCCAGCCTCCGACTACTACCCTTCCTTTAAATCTTACCTATTCAACCGCTGGCAATCCTCCTGGACCACTTTCTCTGCCAATAAACTTCGCCTGATCAAACTTTCTATATCTCCATGGTCAAATCCTTACCACTCTAATAGATGTTATGAGACTGCTCTCGCACGCTTACGCATAGGCCATACCAACCTCACACACTCCTATCTCATGTCACGCTCCTCCCCAGCCCTCTGCACACCCTGTCAAGTTCCTTTCACTGTCCAACATGTCCTAGTATCCTGCCCCCATCTTACTCCTGCCCGTTCCAGTTCCTTCCCTCATTTGTCCTCCCTTTCCCGACCTCCCTGTCTTGCGGACATTCTCCCGGAATCCTCCTCCTCCCTGGAAAATTTAACCTCCTTCCTCCAACAAATCCACATCCTACATATGATCTAACCACCCTGCTGTAACATTCCGTTCTTTCCCCTTCCCTCATCGTTTCACTATTATTCTTTAACCCCTCCCCTTTATATGCTTTGCCATAGTGCCATATGACCTCTGATGTCTGTCACATTCCCCTTTTTTGGCATTAAATCAATCAATCTAATTAATTATTTAGAAAACGAAAATATCAATGGAAGCTAATAAAAATTTTGCTTCTATTGATATGTTTCATGTAAAAAGTCTTCTCGCAAAATATTAAATGGCGAAGAGTTTAAGTGAATATTAAGTTCATGCATATTTCTTCAGTCTCATAATGGCATTTTTTTAGTGTATTTTATAGTTTTTTATTTGATAATATTATAGAACAATCATTTACGAAGATAACAGTGTATCATTTATACTGATAAACCATAGTCATCTGTATTCATAGAACACATTTTTTACTTGCCGATCCGATTGATGATGTTATTTTTTAGTTAACGCTAATTTATGCCTGGTGGTAATTCATTTATCAGAAACAAAATATATCCATGGAAGTTAATGAAAATCTGCTTCTATTGATATATTTCATCTAAAATGTTTGCTCGCAAAATATTAAATGGCGAAGAGTGAATATTAAGTTCATGCATATTTTTCACTCTCTTATAATGGCATTTCTTTAGTGCATTTTACTGTTTTTTATTTGATAATATTACACTGGTCGACAAAAAAAAATCGAAGAAATGTTCTGGACTAAATGAAGCTGATTATAGGTAAATCGACCCTTCTGAACTTGAATCTGATGTTCAATTAACTCTATCACGTCCAGTTTTTTAAGAACCAGACGCAATTGATGAAAAATATGGGTAAAATCAGCAGAAATAGGTTTCCACCAATGTTTTCATTCAAACTCTTAATCTTTTATTTTCTCAAGCCTATTTAGGGCAGTGCAGTGTTTTTGAGTCAGTGTGGTTTTTGTGGCATGAGCAGGGAGGGTGTGCGCGCTGCGTATTGGCGAGGGGTAGCAGGCTGTGTAGTACATTTTTACCTACTGATCGTACAGCTATTGACATATGTTTTAAACATTTTTATTTTCTTTGCAGATATGATGTGTTTGATTTAGTGGAGTCCTAATTTTAGTTGGTTTACCGTACATAGTACCTTGTACCGGGCTGTGATGGAGCGCCGTAACTGTGTGAATGCATCGGACAGTTTTTTGTTACATATGTGGAATTTTTACCAGTGACAGTCTGAAGAAACCTCTACAAAGAATGTTAAAGCAGCTTATCTGCATTACTTCAGTGCCGTATAGGTGATCAAGATAAGAAGTGGGCCCCTCACGTAGATGCAACCCCTGTGTGAACCACTCGAATGAATGGATGCGTGGCAAACGGCCATCAGGCATGGCCATCGGCATCCCAATGATTTGGCGTGAACAAAAGGATCACAGTACTGACTGCTACTTCTGCCTCACTAACATCAAAGGATATTCAGTAAAAACGCGAGCTAGAATCAGGTTTCCTGACGTACCTTCTGCCATCTGGCCTGTGCCACATGGTCCTGATCTCCCAGCTCCAATGTTCCAATTGCAAGTGCTATAATGAATCAGATTCGAACGAGGAGGATAATCCCATGGATACAGACTTTCAAGAAATGGCAGACAACAGAGAGCCCAAATTCATCAGTCAGGAAATGCTACATGACCTTGCTAGGGACCTATATCTACCCAAGGAGAAAAGTGAAGTCCTTGGATCTCGTCTCAAGGAATGGAATTTGCTACAAGAAAGGAGTTCTCATCACCACGTTTCGTCGTAGACAAAGAACTTTCAAGCTTCTTCAAGATGGAACACAAGCTCTGTTACTGCTTTGATGTTGACACACTCATGGAACAACTTTGTGAGTCTCACACTTATGATAAGAGTGAGTGGCGGCTGTTCATAGATTCAGGAAAAACACGCTAAGGCCGTTCTTCTGCATAAAGGAAATAAGCTTCCGAGTGTTCCAATTGCGCATGGCCATGAAATGAGTGAAACTTATGTAACTATGAAGACTTTGTTATCTGCTGTTAAATATGAAGACCATCAGTGGAATCTGTGTGGGGACCTGAGGTAGTCTCCTTGCTTCTAGGACTCCAGTTAGGTTACACTAAGCACATGTGTTTTCTTTGTGTGTGGGACTCTAGCGCGGACAGCAAACATAACAAACAAAAGGAATGGCCAGCACGACCGAAGACACACCTGGCAGGTTCAACTGCATGTACAACCTCTTGTTGACAGTGAAAGGTGTTACTTACTCCATTGCATCTGAAACTTGGTTATGAAAATTTTTTGGAAAGCCATGGATCAAAATGGTGCTGGTTTTCAGTATTTGTTAGCAAAGTTTGAACGCACTGTACTGAAGCCAAAGTGAAGGCAGTGTTTTCAATGGCCCTCAAATTCGTCAACTTCTCAATGATGATGACTTTGTAAAGAGCCTAACTGCCATGGAAAAAGCTGCTTGGAAGAGCTTTTTGGCTGTTATAAAGAACTACCTAGGTAATGTTCGAGCTCGAATTATGAGGAACTTGTAAATGACATGTTGAAGAGTTACCATGCGCTTGGGGCTCGGATGTCACTCAAAATCCACTTTTTCTATTCACATCTTGATTTCTTCCCAACGAATCTTGGCGCGGTCAGTGATGAGCAGGGGGAACGTTTCCACCAGGACATTGCCACCATGGAAACCCGATACCAAGGACGATTCAGTCCAGCATGATAGGGACTATTGCTGGACGCTACAACGTGAAAGCAGCTGCTCCTACAAACGAAAGAGCAAACTACAGAAACCTTCTGATGTACTATGGAGCAGGGTGAGTACTTTTGTGTGTTAGGTATAGTTTTTTGATCATATGTATATTTAATACCAATTTGAGATCTTGACTGTTCTTCTGAAGAACAGTCTATATCTGACTGATCTTCGAACTAGCGCATCTTTCTCTCAAAAAAAATTTCGAAGTTGTGTTCCAAAATAATATATATATATATATATATATATATATATATAGATATATATATATATATATATATATATATATATATATAATATATATATATATATATAGTAAAGTTAAAATTTACTGTGATTTGGCATATTTTCGGATATTTCCAGGATGTGCACATTTCGGATATATTTGAACATATTTAAGTATATTTTTTGGCAGATATGTACATTAGTTCTAATAAAGCCGCAGGCACCACCAAAATTTAATTACGAGTAATATATATTAACGTAAGGGGATTGTTTCGATTAATTATATATTATTATATACGTATATAATTATAATAGCTATTAAAATTTAAAATGCCGATATTTCAAAACTATACGTGCTAGAGAAAAGCATGCCATTTTTTAAATCAGCCGCGAAAATTCTTTCCACCCACAACAATGAACTCAGAACCATTTTTGTGTATCGACCAGTGTTATAGAACAAACTTTACGAAGATAACAATATATCATTTATACTGATAAGCCACAGGAAGGGAAATGGGGTGATGTTCGAAAATGCAGAATCGCAAAACTGGCCTTCGAATGTTATGGGCGGGTTGGCGCGGGGCACGAGTAGCAAGTCAGTATAGAGTAGTCTTTGTTCGGGCCTACGTGTCCTCATGGATTATAGGGATATAAAGATATGAACATAACATGAAATATGTAAGGTGCTGCAAGTGGAACATGAAGCTGAATGGGAACACAAAATAGAGAGAAATAAACGATAACCAAAATGACGCTAAGGAGAACATATGAGAGATAGTAGTACTCAAAACATAATATGGTAAGTACACCAGGAGATTATGAGAAAATACACAAAAATGTAGATAAACCGTAGAAAAGGAGAAAATATGAACAATACACCCATATAGAAAAATATAATCACACCAAGGAGAATATACGTGAAAAAAAAAATCACACAAAAATGTAATTGAAATAAACCACACCAAAGGAAATAATTGATTAACCACACCACAGGAGAAAATTGATTACCCACCACGTAGACAATATATGATAAGTTAACCACTGAAGCGAGACGTGGACTGAAATAAGCGAACAGGAAATACGTTAACCACGCAGGCAAGCACATGGCAAGACGTGGACAAATACGCAGAGCATTTTAGTTAACCACTCGAGCACACAGGCAAGACGTGGACTGAAAATAGCAGAACAGTAAAACGTTAACTACGCAACCGAGTCGTGGACAGAAAATAAGTTGAGACATTAATGAGTTAACCACGCAGGCGAGTTGTGGACTGAAATAAACTGAGCACATATGCAAAATAAAAGATGTGAACCAAAATCCAATAAAGTACGCAAAATTCATCATTGGTTGTAAGAAACCGTATACATGAGCAAAAGTGGAAATTATACTCAAATGATTCCATATCAGTGGTCTTGAGAACAGTAACAATAACAAAAGTGGAAATTATGACTCAAATGATTCATATCATGGTCTTGAGAACAGTAACAATATCAAAAGTGGAAATTATGACCTAGATTCCAGATCTAAAATCTTCAAAGCAGTATACCAAAGTAGAAAATTATGATTAAAAAAATGCGTAACTTACACACCAGTGTCACAACAGACACATAAATGAGGATCTACACCTTGTCTCGCTGAAAGACTCGATGAAAACGCATACAGGCAAACAACAAAGCGAGGAGATAGACATTCTGCAGTTATCTAATCTCGACACCAGCCGAAAGCACTGTTAAGCCAACGAAGGAGAGATGAGTGTGGAGGCGTCGCGATGGGCGTGGGCGTGGCAGCGGGGCTCTCAGAGAAACCCAGCCTAGGTGAGGCGCACGTGGGCGCGCGGGCGGCGCCGGGGAGATAGCCATGGTGGGCGGGCGCGAGGCAAGCCGCAAGAGGGCGCGTGGGCGCGCGGGCGACAGGCCGCGGGCGGGAAGAGGCGGGCGGGCGTGTGATAGCGCGGTGACAGCCACGAGGCAGTCCGCGGGATGCATCGCCGAGAGGACAAGCTGGAGAGAGGCAGAGAGGGGGCGGGCGGGCGATAAGCCGTCGTGTTGGCCCGATCCGACCCACGCAGGTGGCCGTGACTCAGCCAGGGGGGGCGGAGCATCAGGGAACAGCGGCGGCAGGCCACGTCGCCTGAGGGGTCATGCCATTGTCTACCATTTCAGGGAGGTTGGGGGTGGTGAACACCGAGCGAGGTCGCGCCGGGCTGACCGTGAAATCCTACCCTCGGTGACGCGCAGGTCACAAAGCCACCAAAATGAACAGCCAGAAAAAGGAATGCACGTTTCCAGTTTCCAGCCCAACTATTTGTAGGAATTATCGCCCATCAACTGATGGATGACAACAAACTGTTGAAATTATAGAGTTAATTAACGTGAAACTCACCTTGCTATTAACCCATGTTCACCTAAGCTGCACAGATACCCTATTTAGACGCTAATTAAGGTATACTCAGCAGTGGCAGATGGGTTGAAGTGGGTTAAGGCTTGATCTGTACCTTGGGGAAGCATTGTAGAGACGCTGGGGTACACAGAATGGCAAGGCGTCCTGGCTGTGAACGTGATGGCGTCGCGGACTGGGCTGACGTGGCTTTTTATAAGATGTGTTTTACACCTCGTCCTTGTCTTAACCGATTGATCGGTTAAAGGTTACTCATATTAATATGAGGTTGACTACACCTTAGTGTACAATCCAAAGCTCACTACAACTTCATATTGTAGCGGCTAACTCGTAACTATATGTCTTGACTAAAATCCTTTCAAGACAGCTGGGCTGGAGCCTCACGTGGAATGCTCCAATAATATTTACTCCTATACGTGGAAGTCCCTCACAATTCTTATATTATGTTAATCCTTTGATTAATTGTGGTATTATAGGTGAATACACCAAATTATATTATATATCTAATACTTTGATTTATACCAATCTATAAAA